>JAOBAT010012948.1:0-10142 GCA_026413305.1 Hydrozoanthus tunicans | reverse complement strand
GGATGGCCATGATTTCTGATGAGCCTCAATATTCAATGGCAACACCACGTCGTAAGTGTCAGGCAAGATGGCGGACGATTGTCGTTGCCCAGGGGAGACAGAATATCAGTGGAAAGTTCGTCAACGGTTCATCAAAACTTGTAAAGAACATTTACCTGAAGACCATGCTGTAGCCCTTTCTATGGTTTGGTCAAACATGAAGTTTCTGGGATGTAAATACCCGCCAAAGACCAGTTCTCTTGTTCGTGAGTTTGAATCCAAATCAGCCCTCGACATACCAGCAAAAACTTTCACGACACCAAAAGCCTTGATTCCAAATTTGATTATATACGAACCTACTGAAAGTGAAACGAATATAAATGCAATATCGATACTGAACGAAAGTGTCCAGAAATCAAAACGAGCCATCGAGTTTCAGGATTTGGGATGTTTGATTGGGGAGGACGGGAGTGTAGCCTTTTCCTGTGCAGTTAGTATATCTAACAAAGTGATCGCTACTGACTGTGGAATGAGTAAAAAAGACGCTAAAAGAAACGCGGCAGAAAAAGCTTTAAATATTCTACGCTCTTGCCAGCCAGTTAGGAGAAAGATTGCCATCGCGCATGACGGAATACCTGAGGTTGGTAAAAAAGAACTGGTAGAAAGGGCCTACGTTGTAGCTCCGAAAATATCTGAGGATAACATAGGCAACCAGATGTTAAGAAAGATGGGATGGAAGGGGAGTGGAGGGATAGGCAAGGAAGGGCAGGGACGCGAGACTCCTGTTCTGTTGACTGGGAAGGAGGGTAAATTTGGCTTAGGAAAAGATACAGATGACTGTATAACTGTCAGCAGGGGTTCCATAAAAAATACTCTAATGCAGTTCATTGCAGATCACGCAAGAACTAGTATCAAGTTTTCATCTGAACTGACAAAAGATGAAAGAGCGCAAGTTCATCTACTTGCACAACAGTATGGACTGAAACATAGATCATTTGGTGGCGGTCCAGACAGATACCTGATTGTTTACAAGTCTTGAACTAAGCTACTGTGGAACCAAACCATTTGTTTACTAGAGTGGGTCACATTCAAATTCCAAAACCAGTACAAAGTTTTATATTTTCAGTACCTCCCAAGCTCTCTTCCTGAAAAAATCCATCTTCGGCATGATCATATGAACTCAACCTGGAAAGTGAGATTGTCTCCTGGCTTTCAAATCATGTGAAATCACACATATCTAAAGAGCTTAAAAAGCTTTCACAGCTTTGTTGCTAAAATAGGCATTTTGCCTTCGAATTCTTTGCAAAATATCATTAAAAACCACACAGTATTTACCCAAAGTTTTTGCCAAAAATGATTTAAAAGCTCCATCCTCTGAGTCCATGGTGGTCAAACCATTGTGTTTGGTTGTTATGTACGAGTTTTTACCCAACTTGTTGACTAAGCAGTAAAAACTAGTAACAGCTTATTTTGCAAGCTCTTGCATATGGATAGGGTCAAAAGTCATTGGGGGGAAAAGTCAGAGACTAAAGTAAGTTTCACTTCTAAATTCAAAACAGGATGTAACTTTATTTAAGAACTCTTAAGATAAACAGTCTAGTAATGTACAGTAAGTACAATTGTATTTTCCTCCAGTACTACATAATAGAAGTAATAAAGAAGTACATGTCTCTCAGTAATTTAAATTGTTCTGTGCAATGATGTACAGCTATCAAATAAAGTATTGTATCTGAAAGCTTTAAATACATGCAACAATTGTTACTGTAATTCCAGCAAACTTCTCAAATGTTTTCTAATAACTCCTTGTAAATAATTTAATAATTGTTAAAATGTAATATTGACTAGCCTAGTGAAAACCTATGCTAAGTTTGTTTTAAATTGTTGCAATTGTAGTTTATTACCATAAACTTGACGGACATAGTTAGGAGGTTCATCTGGAAACTTAATGATGCTGTGTGTAAGTTTAAGAACCGCTCTTTTGTAAAGTAACCCTTAAAGAAATGGGTTAATTCTTCTTCCAACTATTAAAAGTTTGTTTTCCAGCTGCAACCAAGTAAAAGGCCTCTCCCAAACAACACCCTGGTGCTATATTTGACTATCTAAATTTGAGAGCCCAGTGATTACTAATGCAAATTAAATTCAATTAAAAAAATGAATGACTTTGTTAATCAAAAAATTACACTTTTGTTAGAATAATTTGACTCTTGAACCCATTTGGCAAGGCAGTGAGCAGGTATGGAGGCCCGTTCTGGTCAAAACTCTCTTGATTTATTGTTCCTGTTACAGAAATAACAAAATGATTTTTATTGTATTTCACAAATATTTATTTGTCCTTCTAGATTTTTTTTACTCGTACACATTTTTTCTGTGTCATAATTATTTATACCTAGTCATCAAATTAATTTTTCGTGTTTTGTTATATCTGTAACAGGAAAAATAAATCAAGAGAGTTTTGACAAGAACGGGCCTCCATAGGCAGGCATGATGTTTGACAAGGCCATTTGAACATAAATTGAAGGGTCTACTGCAAAAATGGCGAAGGTGACTTTGTATGAAATGCTAAGTTTTCCCAACAGTTATGAAGAGATAACATCATTTTTGCACTAGACCCTACAAAACTTGGTCAGTCGTCAACACTCAACTTCTCCTTACATTACAAAACAAAAAATAATACATTTGGCATTGAGAAAATGATAACTGATCAGAATACAGCTAAGCTGAAAAGCAAAATTCTCCTAAACTTGTTCAACGAAAAGTATGGGCTCTAGTTCAATGGGAGAATTTACCAAAAGAACTGGGCATTATTTTATTTACTTGAAAACAATAAACACTGTAATTCTTTCATTACATAGAACCAGCAAATAATTTTTATCTTACAAAACCTAGTAAACCACCAGTTTAAATTTTCTAGCATCCTTAATGAATTAACGATAGTTTGTTCCAATATAATTATTATGACTTCTGGGAAGCTGCAAACTCCGCATAATCAATATAGCCATCTTTATTCTTGTCATCTTCCTCAAGAATCTGGTCAATCATGCTTGCGATTTCATCATCAGTGTATGTTTTGTGTTCTCCACTCTTAGAGTTCTCATCATCGTGATAATGGGTGAGTGCATTTATTAGTTCGATTCCATCTAGCTTGTTGTTATTATCAGAGTCGTGAAGCTTAAAATAGTGAAGTTGTAGATCATCATCATTTAGGTTTTCATCTTTGATGTCAATCTCATCTTTTAGATGTTCTTTAATATGACTGTAAAAAAGGTAAATTTTTTTCTTTTAGTGACATATTTTAACAAAAATTAAGTGCTTGTAGACCTTACCAATAATACTATTAAATAATGTAAAGAACTTACTTTATTACATACAATACATACTGTAGTGATTTTTGAAGTTTCTCTATTATTTTAGTGACACTTTAGTTTAGAGATTTTTCATAAATTTTGGAACAAGTAACTTAATTTTACCGTTTCACAAGATGAAAGTTTTCAGAAAATTAAGATATTAAAAATTTTTGTGATGACAAATGAACATAAAATAAAATTAACTGTACTTAGAAAAATGGTGTGAAGGAGATAGTATCAACATTATAACTAATCAAAAACAGCATGAATGTGTGAATGGACCAAATCATTTGTGGAGTTTCATATTGTTCTCACTTTCATCTAGCAACAATTTAAATGTTGGGACACTTAACTTAGGTACATTTAAATAATTTTTAAATTTTAATTTTCAAATAAAAGTTGAGAAAACTTCATGTACTAAGCTGTACAACTCTATTATTCTAACCCTGTTTTTGTCCTTCATTTACAAAGAAAAGCGTAATTCATGTACAAGCAGCCACTGAAACATGAGTTCTTGAAACTTTCTTTAAAGTCAGTTTTTTCTAAATGTCTTTGTTGAAATGGAGCAGCTTTACAAATATGGGTCATATAGATTAAATCAAAAAAGTAAGTCAGTCTTGGTCTTGTATAAACTTGTTGATGATAAATTTTTTATTTAAATTCTTTTTTTAATATCATTCTAGCTTGGGTGGACAAAAACAATTTCATTATATATATGGAACCAAATTTTATGTGGGAAAGTATGGACACTATCATTTTAAGTAGCTTATTTAGTGGTAACTGATCTTTATTGGCCATTTGTTAAAGTCCCAAAAAATTTAAAGTCCTTAACAGTAAGTTAATCAGCTGTTTTGTTATTCCAAGCAAGCAGCCCCTTAAATAAAGTCTTCACAGTAACTTTCCACTTACAGTAAACAACTTAATCCTATGCCATATTGGCAAAGACGGTGGCTTAATATTGAGATCCGAGCAACTCTGCCATGGACATAAAATTGATAAGCAATGACAAACATACTGTAGTAATGAAAGTTAAGAAGTATAATTTACACAAATGAAAAGTGTGAATGTATTTTGAGTTACTGGCATGGAGGTAAATAGCTAACGATAAACATACAGTTTGCCTTCAAACAAATCCACGAGTTAGGGGGCATCCTATAGTTTATTTGGCACCACTTAATGTTGCTTGGATGTTAAGAGGTGGGAGGGTCCAGCATTTGCCAGTGGACGTTAAAGAAAAATGCTTTAAAATAATTATTGGAAAATGGCTATCCGTTTATTGAAAGAATTGAATTAGTATGATTAAAAATTAAATCAACATTATTATAAATTTATCATCATTCAACTGAGACTGTAGATTTCAGGTCTACTGTATGTCGAGGTTGGAACCCATGTCTGAGGTAGCAGTTTAAAAAAAAATGTTTCACTTTCACATTTACACTGCTTATAAAGTAAATTGTGTTAGGAAGTTTTAATAAACTCATAAAAAGACCCAAACAATAGTGGATCTACAGTTTGGGAGGGGGGTGGGGGGTTAAGCAGTGCCAAATCAACGTTAGGAACCCCCTTAAAGTCCATATCAAACTTATTTTTTTAAGTTCAAGATGAAAAGTAGAACCCTTTAACAATAGTAATTTTTGAAAATAAAACCTCTTTTCGTTGTTCCTGTTACATTTTTTAGACTTGAAGCATGCAAAGGTAACAGAGCAGGAGGCATATGATGTAGTGTGAGACATAAAGCAGAGACAATCTTTTTTATCTCAAAAAATTCAATTCAGGCAAGTAACTTTAATCAATGAATTATTCCCTTGAAAGTGTTTGAAACAAAAGTTTTATGACATTTTTTAACAGAAATGATATTTTTTAAACAAAAACCACATAACTCACTAACGCCACAGGTTACCAGTCCCTGGCCTGCTTGGTCAAAACTTACATTCCAACCTTTTTTTGATTAAAAAGCGTACTTAGACATGGAAATTTTCTTTGATTATTCGAATTTTGAGTTCACAGACGACAACAGTTTTAATCCAAGAAGTAAAAAAAATAAGCTCGATAGGGACTTTATTTCTTTCAACAGTCAAAGCTTTTCTAAAACAACCAAGGAGCAAATCCTAAGATTACATCAACTCAACAACAACATCATTCGTATTAAAAACTCTTTGTTTCATGAGTGTATTAAAATTTTTATTTGTTTTGGTTACAATCAATAACACTTGTACTTGTAGTACAAAAGGTTATAATAAACTCACTGTATGAGCAACCGACCGCATTCATGAACATTTTATTTTCTGCTTGGTCATAAAACAAGTACCTTTTGCTTTAGGAAATTTAAGAAAGCGCTAAATAACCTCTAGAAGCTTAATTTTTCAATACACACAAAGTTAACAGAACTCTTTTGGGCTAACTTGAAAAAAAAATAGTCTAAACTCTAAATATCATGCCAATATTTTACCAAGCAACGCATGCGTATGTTGATTGTTGTCTATCAAACTTAGAAAAAAATGTTGTCACCAATTTTTGAACATTAAATCTCTTTAAAACAATGGAAATGAAGAAACACTTACTCTTTGTCTCGTATATGTTTAGAGTCATGGAGTGGATTGTGAGCGTGGGGTTGTTCTTCGCCAAATGAACCAACCAAGAACAAAATCAACACAAACGTTGAGGCGATTGTCATTCGATGTGAAGACATTACTGCTTCGAGACTTTGCCTTTCTTTACGTCTTTCTAAAAAAATAAATAAACTTCGATAAATTTTGTCAAATCGGGATGTAAAAAAGTTTTTCACAGAGAAACTTACAACTTGTGTGTTCGAATGAAAAAGGAAGACAAAGAGTAGGTGCTTGGTAGCCACGCGACAAAAACTGCAGAGATGTGTTGGGACCTGATTGGTTGATCACTACTCCATAGCCGAAAGGCCGCCAACTATAAACTTGTAGTTTCTTTAGTTTTCAGGCCTGCCTGTGTACATTCATTCCCACCCCTAGCCCCTCCCCCTGGGTGGCTATTTCAGGCCCAGAAAATAAAAAAATGTTTTGCCGCAAAGCTGCATTTTTAAAAAAATTGCAAAACCATTTCAATTTTCAAAAACTTTTTTCGGCTTTTTTATGATGGTCGGGAAGCCTTGCAGTTATATAAAATGCAAAAACAGCACAAGTGAGTTCGCATCTACATCAGCATTTACATGAGAAAGCGCGCGCGACTTTTCACTTCGAAAAGCGGCTGCCAATCAACAAATGCGTTAAAAGCAACAAACACAAAGCACGTGCAAACTTTATAATAATAGCCAATCACGAACAGCAATACATTTTTTGCCCGCGCGCTCTTTTACGTAACAATGGTCGCGAAACTATATATTTAGAGCTCTGCAGAGTTTTTCTTCATTCTGACCGAAAACCAAGCAGTGAAAACACGAAGCTTTAAATTCCTTAACGTTTAATTGGAGCAGTCAGCCCTGTACTACGGTAGGTACATTGTTTCTGCTTTGTTTATCTTCAACTAACTTCGCTTTCCTTTTGTTGTACTAACCACGTAATTTTAGAAAAAGTTTCGCTATTTTGAAGGCGAAACTCGACCAGACAACTATGTACAACGCTTTAGCCTTTACGTATAGTTGATACTTTAAGAAGAAAAGGAAGCAGCTTTTGTTTTTTTTTTGAGAGGGTCATTTTTAAGTGGGGCTGATCTGAGTCGAGATTTCTTCGTTAAGAAAAAAACTTAACTTTCCCAAGCTTTTCTGCTTTTTGAGATAAGACGGTTAAACTATGTCCAAACTAGGCTAACTTCGATTTTGTTTTTTTAGTTTTAGACAAACGTGTTCGCCTAATTTCTGAATCGGCACTAAATAAGAAACGAGCTGAGTTTTTGCCTGTGTATTCTGCAAAAAAAAAGTTGTACATAGTTGTCAGTTTCAATACCGTTTTTGTTTTAATTAAGTAGAGCAGAACTTAAGGTTTTTTTGTTCTCATTTATGAGCTTTAATAGTTTTTTTTTATTGAGAGCTTGAAACGTTTTTTAAACGGACAGGAATCCGTAGCTTTGGAAAACTATTTTTTTTTATTCTTTGGAAAACTTTTTTTTTATTTCTTCAACTTCTTGTTTTGCAATTGAAATTGAAGTTTGGCGGTGGCGTTGCTACACGCTTTTTTTTAAGAACCTGTAAATTTGGCCGAGGTTCATTGTTCTTTAAATTTTGGCGACTTGAGCCTAAAATTGATCTTAAAATGTTCTTTTTTCTATGTATGTTTAAAAAGAAGAGAAACTAAGCCAAAAATGTTGCATTGTTTATGACTGTTTTGGTCAATTTATCCCTGCGAATTTATCGTAGTTTCGCCGACATTTTCCCCAAGACGATTTCCAGTGATTATAAACTACGAAGCATTTCTTGTTTATTCTTTAATGTTCAGTTAAAGATCGAAGTTCAGTTAAGTTTTTTTTAAAAAAAAATTAGCTATCGAGCCCGAGCATCAGCTCGTTCTTAAATTGTTCTTAAATTTTGTTCAATCTTAGCCTCGTTAAAGTTGTTTTTGTTAAAAAAAAGCGTGTAAATCGAAAGAAAGCGACGTACAGGGGTAAAAAGGCCAAGCAAAACACAACTGCCTTTTTTTACTCTTCTCTGCCAAAGCCTTCCAGCTAACAACAAAATTAAACTAATCTTCTGTTAGCAATTTAAAAAACATTTTTGTTTTGATTCATTAAGTTAATCTTTTTTTCTTTACCGGTTCTAGTATTTTTAGAAATGGAAAACAGGCGATCAATGTCGATGTTTGATATCAGCGAGTACCAAAAGAAGAATTATAACGTAAGCATATATTAGAATTTAGAACTGCTTAGCTTTCAATAACTGCCCCTGTTCCCATTCTTAAGCAGGCAAATCGGTAAAAGTTAAGTAGCGCTAAAAGCTAGTTAAATCCTTTCTTGGTGTTAAAGTAGATGGGAGCCTCCCTAGACAGAACACTAATCCATCGCAGGTTAGCCCCCAGCAGGAGCTGATATTCATTTATACAGCTGAGTCGACTGGAACAAGTCGCGGATAAAGTGCCTTTCTCAAAGACACAACACCGACCAGGACTCGAATTCGCGACCCTAGGCCAACAAATCATTACAAGTTGAACACGCTTTAACCGTCGAATGTTCTTGTAAATGTTCTACATTAGTTTTAAATTATGTTGTAGGTTGTAAAAGATACCATAATAAACTTTAGTTTGTGTCATTCATGCGGGCCTAAAATCCCTCTTTAAAAAAACTTTTTTTTTCAAAACGTTTTCGGATGAAGGGGAGTGTCATAACAGTGAGGAACGAGAATGTCTTAAATGAGGAAGGAAAGTGTCTCCGAAAACCTTCTTCTAATTTTTTAAGCAAAATTTTAGGCCTGAATGAACGCTATAACCGCTCAGCCAATGCGTCACCGACAGTTAAATTAATTATATATATTGTCCACAGTCCCTTTTCTTGCACCTCTCCCCTCCCCTAGGCCAAACTCTCCTATCTTTAAATATCTATTTACACGTTGGGTGCGCTTTGTTGGCAGAACTAATTCAAGGGCCAAGTTGGGTTTGCATCGCCTATGCTATGCTAGACCGTGTTCTTACATGTCGATTTTTATACACTGTAATTTGTAACAAGCTGTAAATAACAGTTGCTTTGATGAAGCACGTTGAACTAGGATACTTTGCGTACCAACAGTCAAGATTTATAATCTTAGTTTCACTGTTTTGTCTCTGAAATAAACAGGCAGAAGCAAGTGAAATGCTCAATGTCACGAGCTGTGCCTTGAATCAACTTCTTCATCCGTTTACACTGACTGAGCACTGCACAATCGTTGCGAGGCAGCTGAGTGATGCTCAACAGGAGAACAGTCAACTAACCTCTCTTTGCTCCCAGCAAGCAACGGATATTGGAGAAGCCCGAAAATGCTTGGCAAGGGCCAAAGTTTCACTCGCTAACAAGGAGAAAGCCCGGCGCATCAGAATCTCGGATTCGAACGACCTTCAATCTACAATAGGAAACATTGAGCAGTGCTTGAGGGATGAACGCGTGGCTCGTTTGAACTTGGAAGAGAAGCTGGGAGAAAACAAAGCTAAACAAGAGCAACTAAAGATTGAAATACAAGAGGAATCATCATTCCGTGACAGCCTCAAAGCCAAGTTTGAATTCTTTCAGGAGCAGCTGAAGCAGCTGGAGGGTGAGTTAGGTGTGGAGAGAAGACGACAGGCAGAAATCAAAGAAGAAGCCACGAGACTCAGTCAGGAACGAGGAGAGGTCGAGAGCGATATCAGGTGCCTCAACATGAAACTAGAAATTGAAAAGATTCAGTTAAAAGCGGAGGAAATGGTAGACAACAACGTCTCGTTCCGACACACAGCACGCCATGAGCTACACAAGACGTTGCAAGAAGACTTAAAGAAAAAAATTGATGAAAAAAAAGAACAAATCGCAAGTTACCAAGGTGATAATGACGCCCTTGCCTCCTATCTACAGGGATTGAAGAAAACAAAAGTGGTAGGTAAACAGTTGATGAAAAATCTTATTAGAAATTGATCAAGTGGTAGCGACAGTAACTGTGACAGTGACAGTAAAAATCACAGTAACAGTGACATTTGCAGTGACAGTAGCAGTAACAATGACAATGGCAATGGCGGGCAATGACTGTGACACTGACAGTAACAGTAATGGTAACAGTAACAGTAACAATGACATGACAGTGACCGTGGAAATAACAGTAATAGCAGCAGTGACAGTGACATGACAGTGACAATGACAATGACAATGACAATGACAATGACAATGACAATGACAATGACAATGACAATGACAATGACA
>JAOBAT010012937.1:0-10142 GCA_026413305.1 Hydrozoanthus tunicans | reverse complement strand
TAATATTAACATTAGCTAGTTATAATATTTAGTACCGTAGTTAGTAGGTTTAGCATTATTGTTATATATATATATATATATATGTAAATATATTCTTTTATTTTTTTCTATTTTTGGGCCTAGGTGAAAATTACTTTGTGTAATCCTGGTCACCCAGAGTAAATAAAGTGCATTATTATTATTGTCCGGACAAATCTGTGGATGATGGGTTAAACTTGTCCAGCCAAAACAAGCAAAAACTGAGCAAATTCATGTTTGACTGGACCTTGTGTCCAGCACTTGCCTGACCATTATTTTAAGCCGGTACTTGTTTAAACAGCTGAATGGACTGGAACTAAGTCAGGTAAAGTATCTTGCTCAACGAAACAACACAATGGTCTGGCTGGGGCTCAAACTTGGGACCTTAAGAGTCAAATATGCTAACGACTCAGCCACTACACTGCTTCCAGTGCAACCTATGTTACTCTAAATAATGAACAATTGCTGTATAAATAAATACATTCTTGGTTCAAGAATCAATGATAACAAACTTTTGTACAATTATTAAGCAACTCGCCAACCATTCCAGACAAAGGCACTGTTTTAATATACTAAAACTATATATCTTTGAATGTCATCCTGCAACTGCCAGGCACTCACAAAAGAAAGTAGTTCTACTGCTTCTCTGCAGATTTTTGTTGCATTTTCACCACATTTTCAGACTTTTGCATTCTCAAACTCAGAGCTTAGTAATGGATTGGCTATTTATACTTTAAAAGTCCTTACCATACTGCAGTTCACATATTTGGGAATCCTTTCTCTTGAGTTTCTCACAGATCTTTTCTGGGGGCATGTGAAAACTCAAGGGCTTGGTAATCTCTCCTAACATGCCAGTGGCAGCATCATCAGTACCACCAATATAGTAACACTAGAGATTGAGGAGAAAATAATGAAACCATTCAGCTCTATGAAAATTATCAAAACCCTTTCTTCTCTGTTCATATCAACTTTTACATAAAAAAATCATTTTTGTTGTTTTATGAAAATTTGAAATTATCAAAACCCTTTCTTCTCTGTTAATATCAACTTTTACATAAAAAAATCATTTTTGTTGTTTTATGAAAATTTGGCTCAAGGTGCCATAGGACTAGAGGTCCCCTTCAATGTCTGCCCTCTGGGACCTTTGGTTTTACGTCCTTATCCGAGAAGACGGAAAGGCCTAACTGTCTGCAGATGTTAGAGCAAAGGCAGCACCTTCGCAGACCTTGAGTGAAGGCCCAGCTTGGGAAATCAAACCCAGGCCTCCCGCACAACAGACTGGCAGCTTGTCAACTGGGCTAACCAAATGTTCATTCAAATTTACAGCCACTTGAGATAGCAATTACAGGCTTCTCAAAACTGGCCAGCCGGCGGTTGAATGAGCTGCCTCTTTTGGCCTATTAGATGCCTCTAAAAGTTTTAAAACCACTTCCAACTAGCACGGAGAAAATTAATCTTTACCCAAGAGTCATAGCTTCCACATGTTAAACAAGAAATATCATGGTTCTGTTGAAGTCAGTTTTAAATTTTGAAATTGAACACAAATTATAGCACCGTTTATTGCATTTGGTGACTTTAAGGGTACGACAATCTGGGTTTGTAAGGCACCGCATGCCTCAGCAACCCTTAGTAAAACAGGGTTACAGTTAGTCTTGCTCATTTGGAATCCAGTGGCTTACACTGAAGCTTTAACATTCTCCTCCAGGTCATTTTGAGAACCCTGAATTAGTATATTTATATTTCAAACATAAGTCTTCATCACCTTGCTCCAAAGAAGGGCTAGTGTTTGAAATTTTAGCACCATAAAACTTCAGATGACAAAGGTTTCACACAGTCACCTTTTAGGTTGTATTAACACTATGATATAATTGCATATAATTGGGAAAACAATTCAAGAGTCAATCTAAGCACATAAATAGTAGTAAAGTCTCATAAAGATTGGCTGCAATTTGACAGAGATAGGAAGGTTTGAAACTGGATAATTTCCCAATGAAAAGTAAGGTGGACAGGCATCGATACCCATCCAGCCTCATTTCCATCTTTTCCCTATACCTTTCTCTGTAATAATACTGACAGAAGTAAAAGTGTTAAAACTTCATATCTGCATTTTTGGGAAATGTTTACAAAGTTTTGCAATTTTGCTAACACAAATGTGCACACTGAATTTGATGATGGCCAAAATTTCTTGATATGTTTAATATACTTTAGTGTGAAAAAAGTCTATACAGTAGGCTTTTTTAAAAACTCATTTTAAACTCTTGATCAAAACACTTACAAATCTGTTATCTTTTCCCTTTGCTTTCTTGCATGCTTTTCTCAACTTTGTTTCAATTTTCTTGATGTCATTTTCTTCTTCTGGTTGAAGAGCTTTCTTCACTTTTGTAACAAATTTTATACAGACTGAAAGCAAAAAGTGTTAAAATTTGAGTGAAATTAAACCATAGATTCTGACATAAAATATGGCGTAGAACAGCATCAAGGTTAGTCCTAATTTGGCTTTAAGCAACTAAAAAAATAAGGGTTACCTACCTAATTGATGACACTTAATTAGTGCCAAGGAAAATTCGATTGTTCAGCTGCTCCCCATAACTGATTACAAGAGATTGGGTAACAAAACCCAATACGTTACATTGTGCAACTTAAGCTTAGCTACAACTTAACCGCAATTCTCTAAAAGAACTATAGCGAAACAACTTTTTCAAAGTTTTATTAAATTGTCAATTTGAGATTTAATGTTAAACTTAAGCATGCAATGCAAACTCTTTGCAACATACAAGAACACATTGCCAAAAATGCGTTTATAGTCGAGTGAACCACACGCAGTCGACTCAGCTAAAGCTACTGGTCGAGTACAACCGAAAATCCTTTGGTAGATATGAAATAATCAGTACGACAAAACAATTATACGGTCTACCATAGCTAGGCAACATTTAAGATATCATATTTTAAAAAACATGGTGATCATTTCTTGTTATTGAACAAATTGCAAAAATTTTAGAGTTTTTAAAAACTATACTAGAGAAAATGAACACGTTGGAGCAACGCTAGCACGAACTGCAGTTAACTTGTTTCGTTATATAAAATTATACACTGACAACCTTACACAAAGAAAAGCTTACAAACATTTTAACAAGTTTACCTTCGCATTCTCCTTCTTTCAAGGCCGCCTCAGTCCGATATATCTCGCTACAAATCAAAACCTGTGCCAGGATTAACAGAAAGACTTCTATTCTGCAATTCATTTTGCTATCTTTTAAAGAATTATCACACAAAATATACACTTTTCAAGTCAACTACAAAGATATATAAAACCACGTAGTTCAAGGACACCGGCTTTTTCTTCAGATGCCAATGCAATCCTAGTATTTGGCGGCTCCTGGTTGGCTGTTAGCGACACGTGGCGTTGAACCAAAAGCCTGGGAAAAACTCTAAGTTTTCTAACCGGTAAAAACTGGGTATGAGAGAATTACACAAGTCATTACCATGGTATCAATTAGAACAAATAATCGCGTTCGATTGTGTTTAAGTAACAGCCTAAAAGTTACTTCACTTCGCAGAATGTGATGGAAAATGGCATCTGTTTCCCTTTCTCCAAGTCAGTTTGACGAAAACTCCGTTGCTCAGACTTCAAAAGAGTAAGTAATCCCAGATTTACGAAAGATTTAACTTAAAAGTCGCGCGCAAAAAGTCAGCAAAATTAGGTAAACAACCAGTATACAAGCGTGACAGGCTTGTGGTTACAACTACGAACTTTTAATTTCAGGATATTGACGATTAGTGAACGATAATTTGTGTTCAAAGACGTTTGAGTTAGAAAAAAAAAAGGATTTAAATATTGTTCACGATCAGTCACGATCAACTCGAGAGTTGAATGTTTTGAATTGTGATCGCCATCAAATGTAACTGTAAGTTTTAAGGCAGCAAGTGAATTTTAAACTGTTTTGCTGTGACGAGAGCTAAGTTCGGAATGTCAGAACCTAAGTACTTTCAACGGCGAAGGTTATAAACAATCAACTTACTAGTAGATCGCGGGAAGCTTTTGTACCCATATGCACATTTGCAGACGCAAATTAGAAGTATGCAGGTAGGTGACGTAAGCTAGGGTTGACGTGAATTTGCGATCAGCAACGATATTTTGAACGGCTTTGTTTTCAAGTTTTTTCTTTACACCTTTTTTGTTTTGATTGATTCAAAATAAAAAAAGGCACCCCCCTGCTACTAGCTGCAATTTTGATCTGTAGTTGATATCTTGGGGTTTAAAGGGTAGGGGAGTACATCAAAAAACCCTTAAAATACGCCAAAAAAAAAAACCATGACATAAGAAACTTCCACCCTAAAAATTATCTCTAGTTTTAAAATACCATAAAAACTACCAATTGAAAATAGACATTTTCCCTGGTAAGCTCACAGGTTAGCAATAAGTCCTCCTATGTTGCATATAATAGGGTGTTTGCCAAAGGACTTTGTCTAATAACTTCTTCTTCAGTTGCATAATGTCTACACAAGGGGCTGCAAGCAGTCTAAAAGCTTTGTATTACTCCCAAAAAATGTCACACTGACTTTTTTTAACCACTACAAAATACATTTATGGTCATACCTACCAGCCAAAAATAGGGAGTACACCCCCCCCCCCCCCACCCCCGTGATAGGTACACTTTTAAAAAGGGTATCATTTTGACTGTACGATTTTTAAAGTGTAAACATTCTGACCAAATTTAAAGTTTTCTAATAGTACACTTTATTATAGATTATAGCAGCTGGATTTAATAAATTCATGTTAACATATTAAGCATGACAACTACCTTTGCAGATCCAGGCATGAAAGTGCCCATGGAAGCTCACTATACTCTAAGAAAACATCTAAGTCCAAAGCCAGTAGAGCAGCATTGCAGAGAAAAAGAGAAACTGAAGCAAAAGATGCAAAAGCAGCAAAAGAAAAGGAAGAGGTATGAAACTCATGCAGTGCAGATCTTATAAGTGATCCAGTGCTGGTTAATCAGTTATAATTTACAGATATATAGAAAATTTATTAAAATTGAAATTGCCATTCACATTGTTACTCCAGACAATCGCTATAATGGTTATACAACCAGCCAGATGATGAGCGGGGTGTTAATTGTCTTAATAAAAATTGCTCTTGTTGAATTAGTTAAGTTTAGATTTAATCAATTACTGAAGACACTTAATTAAGAGCTGCATTGATATGGATGTACATAATTTAATTTGTGCATAAAGTTTCCAATATTGATTACTTTTTTTTCTATGTTAACTTATTTTGATCATTTAGTTGTGCATACTTTAGACAGTGTAGACGATTAAGGGAGAAAAATCAAAAAGGGGGCAGAAAGGGGGGGGGAGGCTTGTGCCCCTCCCAGACCATTTTTTTGATGTAGACTCATTAATCTTTTAGACTCCTCAATTATAGTGACTCACTGTTTCTTTTAAACTAAACCATGTTTCCTTATCTTTTGTTGTGAAGTTCAAAATAAATGTCATATTTAGCTATGTACTGACATGAGAAGAGTAAACAAGTCAAAAGCTTATCTCATGATCAGTTTCTTTTTGCTTAATAACAGAGGGCACACCATTTGTACAAGTTGTGGTCACAAGCAAAGCAAGAAGAAAAGAATGAGTACTACAACTATCTCAAAGAGAGAGTTGCACTTCAACATGAGCTCATAAAACAACAAGATGAACTCTTCAGGAAGAGACAAGAAAAACTAGAAGAAAAGCGCAATCAGGTTCGAAATCAGGGTCAAAACTACATGTGAAGAATTTAAGTTACAATTAATTAGATCTGTTTGTTTTTTATCACATTTTAATTTTTTTCTCAAGATGCTAAACACTAATTAAGTGCTTTGCTGTTATTGTCTTGTCCTTTTTTATATCATGTCTGTACCTTACTGCATGTACTGTTTTGAATTTTATGACCCTCAGATTAACCAATTTTGTTTAAGTAAATTATCTCTTTTTTCGCAACCAGTTTGGTAGAATCTCACTTTTGACCATTAAAGCCCCACTAACAATTAAGGAGTAGCGAATGATCTTTCAAAAAATGAAAGTCTTAGCAAATTATGATCAGTGTTCTTGGAATCTTGTAGTTTTTTTGTTGTCTTACAGTATCAAATTTTCTCATAAAATGGCTTGCATTCTTGGAGTTCTCAGCAGAGCTTGAAATGTCTGTTTTGCTTGACTTGAGTTCATGATTTTTATGCAACCAGTTTAGGGGAATTTTACTTCTTGTATCCAGATCAGGGAAGCAAAGAGACTGGCAAGGCTGGCAAGATCCACAGAATATGCAGAATTTGTCAGGGAAGCAATTGGTGAGTGATTTTACTAATCCATAATTCGTGCGATAGGGCTTGACCAATGTTCTTAGTTCCCTCCAATTGCAAACACTGTGCAATAAAAATTATCGTTTTCCCTTAACAGGTTTTTAAGACTAATTCATAATAAGAATAATGGATTAAAAATTGTCTAAAACAATATAAAAACAATATGTCAAAAATCATTTTTTGAAAAACAAATTACTTGCACTTAGAGAAAAACAATTTATTTACTATAAGAAAATTGTAAACAAATCAAGAGTAAGGAAAAAATACACTTCAAAGCACAAAGCTCATAAAAAGTCATGTGGCAGCCATAAGATGCCGCTTACTTGAAAAGTGAAATTCTAGTTCGAAATACGGCAACAAGGGTTTCTGGCAAGCGCAAAGGGTTCTGGGTTTGCGGAGTGTACTAGAGAAGGGATGTGCGTGGCTCTAACGTGGCCGGTTTGTGGTCCAACTTAGTCTCTGACATGCGCAGTAGTTATTCATTAAACCAATATCAAGAACTTATGGGATGCGCCTTGTGGTCCGGTTTTGACGTTTAGAAGCCTTTGAACCAATAACAAGTAGCCTGCAAGCCGGCTATCCTGAAGCGTTGGAAGCGAGCTGTGAGGGGAATGGGGAGAGGGCGGGGAAAGTAAAAGGCTCCCAATCTTCCCCAACCTCCCCTTTCCCCTCCCTCTCCCATTCTTCTTGCGGCTCGCTTCGCTCATACACTTGTTCTCACGGCTTTTGTGCCTGCCCCCAAACGCTTCAAGAGGGCCGCTTGCAAGCAGGCTACCAAAAACGGAAACACAACTGCACCAGAGCTCACATGCAGTGCTTCCAAACACCTTTGGTTACTTTTTAGTAATGTAATTATAATGGAAATTAACCTTATAGTAAAATACAGGAATGACAACGTTAATAGTGGCTGTGCTTCATTCGGTTTACAGCACTGGACAGTCTATCTACTTCAAAGCTTAAATCTCAAGCACGCGTTATTAGCTCCCATCAACCATCGACAAGACAACCATTGTCTGTTCAGCCAGAAATAAGGAGCTCTGTAGAAGACCTTAATGAGTCAGAAAATAATGAAGACAGGATTTCAAGTGGAAAGTTGGAACTTCAAATCAAAGAATTTGCTGAGCTTCTGGACTTGCCATTAGATGCTCAACTAAAAACTCTCCTTGGACCAAGAGCTGATTCCTTTTTGAAACCAACATTTCGAGAGGGTGCGAAAAAAACGCTTGATCCGGTGATTGTACAACATAGTAAGTGCTCTTGAGCTCGAGTGCAACTAACTAACCTAATATACGTTCTCTTTGTATTGTTTAAACAAACGTAGCTGGTTGTTTGAACAGAAACTGATAACCCAGATATTTCAGAGGTGGACCAAGAAATCGCCCCATGAAGCGTATCCAGCATCCACATTTTTTTTGCTCTGGCATCCAACATCCAGAGCATCAGAGCAATCGGGATCCCACAGCCACTGGCAAGGCAGCCAGAAACAAGCTTGCATCCAGAACAGCTGAACAAGGAATGCATCCAGCATCCGCGAAATTTGCGATCTTCGCATCCTGCATCCACGCCATTTTAAGCTCTGGCATCCAACATTCAGAGCATCAGAGCAATCGGGATCCTACAGCCACTGGCAAGGCATCCAGAAACAAGCTTGCATCCAGAACAACTGAACAAGGAATGCATACAGCATCCACGAAATTTGCGATCTTCGCATCCTGCATCCACGCCATTTTAAGCTCTGGCACCCAACATTCAGAGCATCAGAGCAATCGGGATCCGACAGCCCCTGGCAAGGAATCCAAAAATAAACTTGCATCCACAATAAGGAATGCACCCAGCATACACGAAATTTGCCAACCTCGTACCCAGAGCCTGGGTACGAGGTTGGAAATTTGCGATCTTGGCATTTTGCATCCAAAGGACAGGGACCTGCATGCTTTGGTGCTCTGGACGCGTGTACATGGGGTGAAAGAAAGGTTACCAAGATAGTCAATTTTTCAATAAAAAGTTTAGAAAACGATATTTTAGAATGTGCCTGATTCTAAAGCCATCGAGTTGGCAAAAATACTAACTTTTATTTTTCGAGATCATAATTTGGTTGGTATTAAGTAACTAAAATTCATGAATCACCTCTATATAAACCATGTCACAAAGGACGATACTAAAAAGCTCTAATCTATCACTATTAGAACTGTAAGCCATTAGCATGCAAAGTATTTCCGAGGACTTGATGCAAATTTCTTGTTTCATTTCGTTGGAGTTCCGATTTAAATTACATTTTGCAACATCTTTATCCAGCTTCTTGGATCTAAGATAGAAGTTAAACGCTCAAGGAAGTAACTGAGTTTATTTAAACTGGGGTAGACCGTCATTTCCAGCCAATGTTGAGAACTGATTCATTTACGGAGTGTACTTAATCTTGAATGAACTACTACAATTTATTTTGAATCACATGTTAGCTCAATGCTATACCCAAACTTTTAATCGTTAATTACTCTTGTTTCTTTGAAGAAGACGGAGGACTTGGTGCAATGGAGTTGTGGAGCATTTTGAGACACAGATCTTGGCAAAAACTAGAAAACGAAGATGCTCTAATTAGCCAGGATGTAAAGGTACTAGTTATGCTTAGAGATGTACTGGATTGTGTCCCGCATAAGATATTTCCTGAACACTACCATGGTTAATTGGACGGAGGAGTTGAGGAATTAGTGATGCACTGGATGATGTCCCTTTTGTAGGATATTTGCTGGATACTACGATGGTTAATAGGACGGATGACTTGAGTGCTTAGTGGTTCGCTGGATAATATCCCGTATAGGATACTTTCTGAATACTACCATGGTTAATAGGATGAAGGGGTCGAGTGTTTAGTGGTTCGCTGGATAATATCCTGTATAGGATACTTTCTGAATACTACCATGGCTAATAGGATGAAGGAATTGAGTGCTTTGTGATGCACCGGATGATATCCTGTTTATAGGATGTTTCCTAAATGCTACCATGGTTAATAGGACGGAAGAGTTGAGGGTTATTGATTTTCTGGGTGGTATCCCGTATAGGAAATTTTCTGGGCAATCCCATTGTTAATTGGATGGAGGAACTGAGGGATTAGTTGTGCACTGGATGATGTCCCGTTTATAGGATGTTTGCTCGACACTAACCTGTTTGATAAAACGAAGGAGTTGATTGCTTATAGTGATTTACTGGAAGATATCCCGCATAGGATGTTTCCTGGACACTACCATGGTAAACTGGTTAGAGGAGTTTAGGGCTTAGCGATTTACTGGATGGTATTCCGTATAGGGTATTTCCTAAACACTATCATGATTTGTAGAAGTGCTAAACCCCTGTGTTAGAAACCGTGGCAGTTTGAGTTAGTAGGATTCAACAGTGACTACTCGTTGATACATTTCCGAATAAGTGATCATGGCTAGCAACAAAAACTGGAATAACAGACTTGCTTAGGTCGTTTCATTGTTTAAATGTCCTTTTTGTTCTTATAAACTACAGAATGCGTACACATCGTTCATGAGGGAATGTCTTCAGCAAAACACTCAACCTATTATGCGAAGTTTTTGTTCAGACACGAATGACATTGTAAGTAGTTTGTTTACCAGTTCTATGGCAAAATCAAATGTGCATGCACCATCTCTGTGTCATTGTTGCTGTTTGGCACAGGAGCCGCGGAGCTGAGGGGGCAACGGGGGCAATTGCCCCCACCTTTTTTCTGACTTTAATTAGTGTTCTAAATTTGTGAGAGGGTGTATATAATGTAAAATATTTCTCAGTTTG
>JAOBAT010012926.1:0-10142 GCA_026413305.1 Hydrozoanthus tunicans | reverse complement strand
CCTCAGTTGTTTTAAGACCCTGAGTGAAGGTCCGGCACCGGGAATCGAACCCGGGCCTCCCGCACGACAGACTGGCGAATTACCAACTAGGCTAACCAGGCGGCGGTTAGAAATTCTATATTATTTAATATTACTACAATTTAAAACAGATGGCTGTTACTTTGAAAAAGCACATGAGAAGAAACCGCTAAAATTAAGAGAAAATGAGAGTATTTAGAAAAAGATATTATAACATTTTAAAACACATTTTTAAATTTGTTTTAGTTTGTTAGTTTAACTATTATGATTTTATGTATATCACATATTTTGTTAACTCAAATTAACTATAAATTCAGTATTGTTTTGGTAGTATAGAAATCCTATGTATTCTATTTTACTACATTACAACTCTAAAGCTAAACTATAAACTATTTGTATTTTTATATGAACGAATTAACTGCCGCCTGTATAACCCGGTTCGTAAGGCGCCAGTCGTGCGGGAGGCCTGGGTTCGATTCCCGATGCCGAGCCTAACCACTCAGGTTCTTAAAATAACTGAGGAAAAGGTGCTGCCTTTATTTGCTTTAATATCTGCAAACGGTCATAAAAATCTTTTCGGATAAGGACATTAAACCGTATAGGTCCCGGATGGCAGACCTCGAAGGGAGTCTCAAATCTTATTCCCTTCTCTCTCCCTATTCCTATTCCCCTCGCTAGTTCTCCTTTTACTCCTCGAGTCAAAATTTCATAAAACAAAACAAAATGCCTGTCTATCGTTTTGCGTCAAATACAACAACTGACCCGGCCTTTTCCAACCAAGGTTTATAGTTTTTTTCTGTACATGCGGTTGAAGGGGTTAAGTTTAAAGGTTGACCAACTTGGTTGAGATGAAAGATTTGAGTAGTACCCGGAAATGTTAGACGCTGATAAAACGGCTGGGGCTGGAAGGATAAAGCTAGGAAAGGAGCCACTTAGAGACTGATAAACTGGCTTGGGGTAAAGGTTAAAAACAGAAGACCAAAGTAAATGAGGGCAACAGACAAAAGGGTTAACTATATATGTATTTATAAATCCTAGAACAAAAATAATGAAAAAAACAATTCCATCAAAACATCGCCAGACACATTTTAATTTCAAAACACCATTTCGACAGATCTGTGCTTCAAGGTTCGGCATACTGACCAATTATTAGATGTTCGGTTAGATGAGTTTAAGAACAAAGAACGAAAATCATTTCCTATGGGTGTAAATGAATAATTATGCAATGAAGAATGTGTATCAATGACTTGTCTAAAAGTCGAAACAGAGCATTTCTAAAGCACTACTTCGAAATATGTGGAACTATGAACAACATGTCATATGTTACAATTTTACAGATTTCGTGTTCGTCACGATAACTGAGCACGATCTTATGGAAGAACTCCCCAAACTTAACCCAAATTCCATCAAGTATGACTTTAATTAGCCAGGCACTTTAGCCGGAAGGTGTAAATATCATATCCGGAAGCTCATTAGTCTTAATTATTGTTTTCGGTTATTTTCTTATTTACAAGCTAAACAAAATAGATCACGTTACTTTTCGGAAGCCAGTGTACGTAAACACTTGAAAATTATCAAGGACAAATCTAGCATCAAGTCTTCTGATAGATATTATTTTTCATAGACGGTAAAGGTTTTAGCTCACAAGTTAAATATGAAATAATTACGATAAACCGATGTTACAGACTACCGGAACAATTTGTGATACGTAATTTCTTTACCAGCCTTAACAGGTCTGTCTCTTAAATCATTCTTTCAACTTTCAAATCTACATTTTTTAAAATCAGGAAACTAAAGTCAATTGCAATCGTTTCGCCATTGTAACTTTTTGAGTTCTTTGGATTGAGGAGAAATCCTTGAGAGCCAAGGCAATGTCGGGCAAACTTTGACAAACAACTATGTTTATAGTGAGGTCTCCTTAAGAATGACCCAAGATAGACGATTTCTAACCATTTCTCGGCCTCATTTACTTTATCGTAAATCGGTATTATAATTGGTTTGACTTCTGTGGAAAACGGCTGGAGGGATCATGCTATTGGGCTTTGACGCAACTGCGGCCATCAATTACAGTTGATCTGTGGAGTGTTGATCTTCAATCTTCGGCAGAATCTTTAAGTGACCTTGCAAGTGAGAAAAACCATAAAGAAAAACTCCAGCAGCTTTTTAAACATATCAAGTTGCCAATTAAGGTTTAAAGTTATAATATTTATAGAAATAAAGTTTAAAACTTCACACAAACGGTTTCGACAAAAATTCATGACCCGACCTTCAGATGACAATTCTAGCCGATTACGTTTTTGTAAAACTTAAACCAAAAATATCTTATACCGTTTACATTTTGAGAACAGTTATATTTCAGTGTCACGTTCCTACCATACTTCTCTAATCTGTCGGCAAATAACAGGAAAAGATTTTACATACAGTGCGTTAAAGACTGCAGTCTTTCAACCCTATCCGGCTAAAATCTTAAAATTCAAAGTCATTAAATCTCAAAAAATTACAAACTTCAGAATTTGTTAAAGCGATGAACATTTTTAAAGCCTACTTGTCAGTTCAAAGAAAAAGAATGGTTTTCAAGCAGAAGTCTTAAAGTTGGAACTTTTTTAGTTTATGTGAAACCGTTTTTAGCAGGAACTACCTTTTTTACAAATTATAGTAAATTACAAATAGTTTCAAATGGGTTGTTAAATGGCATAAAACATGTTTACACGCACACAACACAAAATGTATGCTTGCTTTCCGACCCTACTAAAACAAAAGGAGATTAACAACTTCAATAATATCTCTTTTACTTTTTCTTCAAATAGAAAAATTTGACAACTGGCTGTTACTTATCAACGACGTTCCGTGATATTGGTAAAAAGCCCATATTGGGTTTCCATTAGTTTTTCTTCTGGCTTTGGGAAAATAGTATGATTCGAAAGTTCACGTCACCCTAAAAAGGTTTTAAAAAGTTGCATCTGCTCTGGCTTTTTCTGTTCTTTGGATTGGTTGGGTTTTAATGTTTCTCGCCACTGAAAAAACTATTTCAGGCTTGAAGGGGATATTGGTTGCGCATTGGCCGAGCGGTTAGCCTAGTCGACTCGTAATCCTAGGGTCGCGAGCCCCAGTCAGACATCTGTGTTGTGTCCTTGAGTAAGACACTTAACCTGACTTTGTTCCAGTCGACTCAGCTGTATAAATGAGTGCCAGCTTCTGCTGGGGGCTAACCTGCGATGGGTTAGTGTCCTGTCCAGAGAGACTCAAAGACATTCAACCGCTTAACACTGTAGAGACCGGAGATGAGCGTTGGCCTGACAGCTAACTTGGCTTGAGAAAGGGTTTAGCGTTTTTGTCTTGGTCAACCAACTCTATATATCAAGCAACTATTTTTGAAGCCTGGTGGGTTTATAAAACATGTTGTCTGTTTGAAACCCAGTTAACAAACCAAATCAGCTAAACCGTGTCGGCTCAAAAATAATGATCGTTCCCGAACAAACTTGATCTTTATTGTAAATACCCGGTCGTTCAAAGATCGTTCCTAACCTAAGATTGTTAAAATTTTAATTGTCAAGAATTCAATGCCGGTGTAAGAAGTCTTATGATCCATTCAGTGGCTTTGCTAAATAAATTTTTATTAACATGATTGTTTTGTTTAAAATCTGAGCATTGTTTGAAAGCAAAGCCGATTTTTTGTTGCAAAGATGTAACTGTTTGAAATTTTCCTAAAACCAGTGTTAAAATTAACTGACTTTTGAGCAATTTTGAAACGTAAGAAGTTAGGAATTTACATAAACAGTAACAGCGCATGTTGTAATATTTTCCTGTTACTGTACCTTCCAAAAAGTCTTTCGGCAGTTCTTTGTTAGTTATGCAGCTTCTTTAACATTTGAGCTTCATTCACAGAATTAAAATCAGCTTGTAAGCAAAAAATGTTACAAAAATTCTAAACTGTCAAGGTCAAAACAATAACGATTTCCCTCCTTTTTTGGCCTTTCATTTTGTTTGATACTAATAATTACAATGCACAGCTAATTAAAATTGTCCAAACATTTCTTACTTCGGTGTTGTTACAAACTTAGTAGTAAATTGTCTTCACAGCTATCTTACCCTAGATCGATTAATCCCTTAGTTTTTTTTTTTTTTTTTTGAAGTTAATAGACGAGGCGACCAAATTGCACCACGGTATATTTCCACGTACCTGAATATCGGCTTGCGTTCGGCGTTACTGTCCATCTGGTTCAAGCAAACAGAAAAGATAAATGTATTCTTGTTTCTTATTAAGAGGTGACACATTTTTCATTTTATCACTTGCCACACCAAAACATACCTCAGTCTTTGACTGCAAAGTGCAATTTTATTATTCAGATTTACAGAATTGTATCAGTCAAAACTGAACACGAGCTGAAGTACCCCAGACTGATTTCCATTCAATCTGATGGATTCGGATTGTTACTTATTTCGTCTTTAAACCAGATTCAGAAAATTTTATTTTTTCGCAAGGTAAAATTAGACAGATGTTTGCTTGTTCAACTTAATGTGGACATTATCAATAGGTCAGTGTGTGCCACAGTCTTGCCTGAAGGCGTTAATAAAAAATATTACCGCATGTCTCCGCCTTGCTGAAGTAATTAGCACAAGAATCATATATTAAAACGGCCTGGTTAAGACGGGTTAAATTTGTTTGATCTTGAACAGAACAGACGTGTTAGCTTCGACCATTCCTTTTAGCCGCCCTCAGTTATAACAACCACAGCCTAAAGGCTGAGTGCAAGACATGAATACCACAAGAACTGAGGCTTCTAACTCTACAGGATGGAGCACGACCTCCCCAATGATTCCTGGAAGACCAATTCCCAGAGTGCACGATGTTGCCTGGCTATGTATCAAACTTGTAGTTGTGTTCTTTGGTGCTCTAGGGAACATGCTTGTGTGTGGGGTTGTTGTTCGCCGCCTGAAGAAGGGCTGGACATCTGGTATCAATATATATTTGTTAAACCTTGCTTTGGCTGACTTTGGTGTGCTAGTTCTTATGAGGCCATTTGTCCTCGCGCATACCCATACTGATGTGCAATGGCCTTTTGGACGCATCGCTTGTGTCTACGTCTATCCAGTAACTGAAACATTCTATGGTACATCAGTGTGGATGGTTGCCGCCATAGCAGTTGATCGATACCTCAACATCGTGTGTACGCTCTCACTGAGACAAGATCCTTCCCCTAGAGTCCATGGAGTGATTTTGGTGGCCATCGCCTTTTCTTGGATAGGCTCCTTTGTTATCGTCGCTTTACCCATGTACATTTTCATAAAGTTTGAGAGCCTTGCGACAAAAATACTTTGTTACCCTAATTTTAATGACACACAGAGTAGAGTTTATATTGCCTGCCTTCTTTTTTTCACGTATTTTCTGCCACTTGGGCTGATCACGTGGACATATTACAAAGTGTGGAAAACTGTAAGCAAAAGCAGTGCTTTTCATAAAAGTATGCATCGGGAATCCCTTCGCTCGCCTGGGGGCAGCAACGAATCAACACGCCTACACATAGATTCCCTAAGACAACTGAGAGAAAACGCGAAGGTGAAGAAAATTCTAACTCCAGTAGTCATGGCTTTTGCGATCTTAATGTTCCCGCTGAATCTTTTGCGAGTTTTAATGCTTGCCCGATCTTTCATCCTCACACCCACGGCTACTCTTATCAACATCATGGATTTGTTTGTTACAACCAACTCTGCTATTAACCCGTTTATCTATTCACTGGTTTCACGAGAATTTCGTAAAGACTTGATTGCCCTTCTTCATACCATTACCTGTAGAAGTAGACGTCCGTTCTGCCCAGTCTCTTTACTGATGATTGCAAGATCGCGTGGATTCAGACGTTCACAGTCCCCATTAAACATGTCTGCCTCTACGAGATTGTCACACGAAGCAGTTCAAGTGGAAACTGACGTATAGAATTGAAATTTTAACAAACTCCTTATAAACTGCAAAATTCATTGAATCAATGTTCAATAATTAGTCTTTTGGACGAGATCAGTGCGAAGCGCAAAGCTATTCAGAGGTAAATTCCTGCGGTCTCAGTTAAGCGTTCAAAGGTTGAGGTATTTTCGCTATTGTAAACACGGCTTTCCTATGTAATATGGGTTTATCAGTTGTAATTTTTATAACTTACGGCTTGATATCATAAATGACAGAACAAAGGTTTTTTGAATGAAGCTAACATACAAATTTTAACTTAAAAGCCTCCGAAGCAAGGAAGTGTGCGAGAAGTTTGCTAACCTCATATGCGCTGTTTTTAACACAATCTAATTAGCTAAAGCTTTCCTAATGAGGATATCTTTGTACACACTTCGTACATGTAAACACAGGAAGAGATAAAAAAACGTTTGCGTGACCTGCCAAAAGGCGTTACCGCGAACTTGATAAGGTTAGAAAGATTGTTCCCTTTAAGTAGTTGAAAAACAACCGTTGGGTCTTGGCCAACTCTGTCTAATAAAAACTTGGAGAAAATAACTATCATAACCTTTTAAATGAATCAAAAGTGTTTAACACCTTAAGTGTCGAACACTTATAAAACTCTCATCTGTTAACACTCTCGGTCGCAGTTGTGTTGGTAAATTCTCCTATCTGGAGTGGTTAACCTTTTCATCCCCAGTTGTTTTAATGGTAAATTCTCCCATCTAGAGTGGTTAACCCTTTCAGTCCCAGTTCTGTTAGTAAATTCTCCCAACTAGAGCGCATACTTTTTGTCAACCTATGTAAGGGAATTTTACTTTTGATCATCTCTCACCTTTTCAGCACCAAATGCTTTATTTTGTATGAGTAATGTCTGGAGAAGTTTGATGTTGACGGCTGACTGAGACTGAAAGGGTTCAAACAACTAACGTTGACATAACCAAGACGAGGAATGGCTTTGAAATGCAATCCAAATTGATGTGCTAGTTTTTATTACTCTAAGGTTAATTACAAAAAGATCGGATTGCAAGTGTTATGTAAGGTAAAACTTGGTTATTTACAGGCAAGCAAAAATACAAATATATGACTAAGTATTTTATAAGTTTTAATGACGTTCCTGATCAATGTATTGATAAACAATTGATGTTTGGGCCAAGTGCGCCACTCGGACGACTCAAGCCATAAAGATTGGCTTGAATGCTTACCACGACTTTGGTAGATCATAAAGCTGACTAGAATTAGATATTGAAAACAGAACTTAGCGACTGTATAGTTCTTATAATGTAAGTTTGTTTTGTTATCCTTGTTTACAATGAGGTGTTTAACGAACTTACCTGTCTTCAAGTTGTAGAAATGATTAAACAAATTTTAGAAAAAGAAAAAACGCTAGATTATTATTCAGTAGATAACTGCGTAGAAACAATAATAACAATATCTGTATTGAAGCTTCTTTATATTTGCTGCCAGGACAAACGATTGTCTCATTTGAAATAAAAGAATTATAAAGCTCCTCGTCTTCGTGCAATGCTTAATTCTATCAAATAGAATCTAAAATTAAACACCCTTAATCAACTCCACGGCTTGGCCAGGGCCTACACGCATGCGCAAAAAAGACAGGAAATACAACACACGTTCTGATTGGCATGAATATAGTGTGTCTGCATACGTCATCAGGGAGATTTATCGGCAGTTTGTGTGCCCTAAATTCCATAAAACAATGCAATAACAAAAAAAAACATGGTTAAAAAGTTTGAAGTGATTAAAATATAACAAATTCACTCAAAAAGTCGAGGTGTATTTGAAAATATCTTAGGCAGTCCAAAACGTCATTACAAATAAAAATAAATTAACATGTTGGTTTTTTGGACCAAGAAATTGCCTAAAGTGCTTTTGTTTGTATCAAAATGGTTCATCTTGAATAGTGCCTTACTGAATTCTATAATAATGTGAAGTAAGTTATATTGAAACTCCAGTTTTCTAACTTCTAGCATTACTATTAGAGTAGTTGGTATGTTAAATGGCTTTCCAAACAAAGCTTGCATTTGAACAGTCATTTGTAACTCGTTCTTGAACGATTGGCCAATTGTTTGTTGCTCGGGGTAAACATTCTTGCGTGTTGATTTCGTAAACAAAGCTAGATTGTCGTTAATTAAAAGCTTATCCGTTTAAAAAGATATTATAAGAAAACCCGTGAACGCCTTTGTATCGTCGGATCCAATAAGGCCAGGGGACCACGTCAGCTAAAAAATGGTACGAATGAAAAGTACTGAGAGAAGCTAACAAACAACGAATAAATTGAGTATTAAGTATTTCGACCGGCCACTACCGGTCTTCTTCAGGTCTTAAGGATTAATTTACAATCTCGTTTGTAATATACATTTCAAAATGAAACATGATATGACGTAAAAAAAACGGTTGAAAGACACTTGTGGTGAAAATGAAAACAAAACAGTGAACAAGATAAACAAATAAAGGACGCGGCTTCAAAATGAAAACAAAAATTACAAATCTTCTCTAATGTTAAGTCCGTGAGGTTCAAGAGTCTTTGCCTTAAGAATAAGGTGAGCTTCACGAGCTTTGCTTTGCGAAAATTATAATGGAACCCCTGAGAGGTACCAATCTGGGTGTGGCTAAGGTCGATTTCAAACCCTAAGGGGTACCACAAAAAAAGCGCACATGTTAAAAAAATTACTAATAAGCTAAGATAACAGCATCGATAACATTTCACATTTGGTTGTTTTCGAAAGGGTTGTACATGTTATCAAAATCGATCTTTAGGCATTCATTGTCACTTAGGGCGGGAAACGTTTAGTTCGTCATTTCTCGTATTGATAAGTCAAGTCAAATTCATATTACAATTACACCACTGCTATATAAACAAAAAAAAGTTTTAGGTGTTGGTACATCTCAGACAGTAAGTAAACTAATCAAATCAGATGCCCCAAAATGATTGAGACTGAGACGATGTAAGGAAAAACGATGAGGCACTAAAAAATATCGCCCTGTACGCAAACGCTAAAATCTTGTCTCTAGCACTCTAAGCGGTAACAAACCTTGAATTTTTACTCCTAATAGTACAATGGACATTCCCCCAAAACATCTCCCAAGCCCCCACCTATCCCCTCTTCCCCACGGGATCAAAGTATAAATTCAAGTATGTCAGTATTAACCTTATACTACGATGCCTACAAACTCGGATCTTGGTTATCTGGGCTTCTTTACTTGTTACACTATTCTCATTGTAAGCCTCTCCGTTGTTTTCACACAAGGAAAAGATCTCACACTTTTGTTGAGCCACCAGAATGTAACAACAACGCAAAATGTTAGAAGGTTTGAAGTGGAATGTGAATGAAAGAAAGAGAAAATGGGAGTTAGTGAAACACATTTAATTGAGGACTAAAAGCTAAGTTCTCTTTAACCTTTTAACCCCTAAGAGTGCCGAAAGATGAGTTTGTAAACTCTCCCAACTTAAGTCCATAGTATTCCTATGACAAATTTGGGAGAATTTCTTAATTCATCTTCCAGAGTTTTTGGTGGATGATCAAACTTCATTTTCTCAGTACTAACAAGCTTGTTTTCTTTTGTTTACTGTAGGGAGAGTTTAGATGTTGACAATTGCCTTAGGGCTGAAAGAGTTAACCTGTAATACAAAAAGTATAGGTCAAGCAACGCTTTATCTAAGCTAGCCACCATCAAGGAAATCTTTCGAATCATGCAAGTATTCCCATAAATGTCAACCTTGTGCCAAAAGATAGAGTTTTGTATAAAATTGGTAGTTTGGGGTTAATGGTTAGACATCATTTCAAAGTAAAGATTTGACACAATCTCAAACTTATAAGCTTTTGCTAAAAATGCCTCTACTATACTTTTTGATTCAAACAATACATAAACTCAAAGATACACGAGTAACCAGGGCTACACATATTAAAACTTTAAAAACGTTCTCTAGTTAAAGTTTTTAAAAAGTGTGAGCTTTCGGCTACCAGACTGTAGTCTTAAACGAACTAAAATGTAATCAAAAGGGATAAGACTATAATATGAGTGAATTGTTTAAAATAGTAAAAGGAGATGAAGCAGTTAAAAACCAATAAAAATGCTAATGGTTAAAAGAATTGAATATATGAAGACAAATAACAGGAAAAGGGTCTCGTGGAACTAACAGGAATCGAATAATCCAAAGAGCGAATCCAAC
>JAOBAT010012915.1:0-10143 GCA_026413305.1 Hydrozoanthus tunicans | reverse complement strand
AATTTTTTGCCCTTGTAGTGGGGGTGGGTCATGTTATTTTGCTTTCTCATTTTTGCTTCTGCTCCGGCCCACCCCCCACCCCCCCCCCTATACTTTTTGACCAGTCCCTTAGTTGCCAAAATCAAATTCCAACCCACTCCCGGCCATCTTCTGCTGATACAGCTTATCAAATGCCTCGTTTTGCTCAGTTGAAAAATAGTTTTTCCAGTCTCCAACTTCTCCTTTGCGAAAGAACTCGGCTTCATCAGGTTTACGGATTTTTTCAATCCCCGGACGAAGGCTGAAATTTACAGTTGGATTCTTCTTCATCTCCTTAAACGTACACAGCTTGGTTATTTGGTCGATGGTCTCCTCAGAAAGATCTTTTCCTACAAACTTGGCGATTTCACACACATTGTGCCTGAGATCCTATCAGCAAGAAAAAGTTAAAAGAATTGTAAGTGAGCTGTCTTTGTAATAGGCTTAAAAGAAAAAACTCGAGTTTTGAAATACACACACAAAGATGGCAATTGGAAAACAGTAAGTACACGAAGTAGCGGATTTTTTAGTTGTTTTGAAATGCTGATCATACCCGAAGTTCGTTTATCTTCCCAAACAGCTTACCCTGCAGCAGGGACCGACGCCTTTTTACATCCCTTTCTACGAACGGTGTGACGAAAGAACGCCTACCAAATGTTCATTCCTTGACAAGGCCGGAAATTAAGCCTGAGGCCTCGCGTTTAGCGTTCATAATTCTTAGTTTATAGATCGTTTTGACTATTGTAAACTATTGGTAACGAAGTTTTCAATGCTATGGCCTTGCATCGAACTACCCTAGAACCTTAGTACAATCGGTAAATGTCCAGTCTGCTGTGGGAAAGGTCCAGCTTAACTTCTACCCAAGCTCTTAAACTAGCTGATGAGAAGGTGCTGCCTTTGTTCTTAGATCTGTAAGCGTTTGGAGCTTACTTCTTCTCTCAGAGGAACTGTTGCTCGTTAGCTTGCTCCACGTTTTATTCAATTTCGAAGGAGCATTTGAACAACGAAAAAAAAAGTTCTAACATTTATGATTGAGGTAAACTCCCGATAAACAGAAGTCTTAGTAGATTATATAAAGACTGCAGTTGGCGCATTCTTAGCGAAGTAAGATAGACATCTTGAAGCTGCAGGACATGGAACTTAGAAGAAACAGCTCCAGAGAAATTTCAAATTCAAATCAGAAGTTACCTTCTTGAGGTCTTCGTATTTCAGGAACAAAATATTTGGATCATTATTGTGATTCCACCATCCAAGAGTATGGTCAAACCAGTTGTTGTATTCAACTGCATAAAAAGAAAAAAATACAAAGTAGCATAACAAACAAACGATATTTAAACAACACCGACTTTGAGATTGTTCAATAAGATGAAAACAGAAAAGACCGTAAACTATGCAACCGGCTTCGAGGTCCGTTTAGTGTAAAAAATAATGTGGCCGAAGTTTTTCTAGTTTCCAAGGTGAAGAGAAATCATAAATGGCAAGATCTTAGGCACGCCTCTCCTTGTTAACAAAATCCTCCAATGGCACTGTATAATATTTTTGGTCTCAAATATACCTTTTCTTAAAGTCTGTGTCTATATCAGCAGCTCAAATTTGATTACCCTGTACAAAACTCTAACACATATCAAATGAGTTAAGTAAAAAAGGTAAAATGGTGCATTTATATGGCGCCCTTTGCATATTAATGCTCAAAGGCGCTTTACAAAGATCAGTTTACCCCAAGCGGATCGGAAGCATGTATAGGCGCCATTGGCAGCCGCTTCAAAGCGATACATGTATGCTGGTACTCGTTTTACCGACCCCGCAAGGATGGAAAGCTGAGTGGCCTTTAGCGGGAAAGAAGGTCGCCCAAATATTCAAACCTCGACCTGGCCGGGGATCGAACCGGGGACCTCAGGATTAGGAGGCAGAGATCTTACCACTGCGCCAATCCCTCCCCTATCTAGTTTGATCATTTCCACGGTTTGAATTACAGGATTATCAAAATCAGCCCGACACAAGAAAAAAAAAAACGTTTAGATATGTTCTCAACACCTTGAAGGATTTCATTTAAGAAATGTTGATTTTATAGTTCAGTTTCCCTGTAAGGCGACCGTTTAGTCAAAACTGCAAGATCTTCATACAATATTTCGTGATCAGTAACTACTTCTGCGTTGTTTGAAAACAACTTTTAGAGACAAAGCAAGTTTGTATGAATAAAAACCTATCCCAGCTAGTTAGATTTTCTGCATACAAGCACTTTTTTCGCGTTCTTCAAGAGCCGTTTGTTAAAATTTCTGCCTTGACATAAATACAATTGCATTTCAAGTAACAAAAAGTTGTTTGACCCCAGCCTCTCAATTACTCTTTTCTATCACAGTAAGTTGCCCTTGTCCAGCTCAACACTAAAAAACAAGTTTTTTGTCTTAGTTCTCTCTGGACAACTCCAAAGTATTAAGGAAATAGAAGGTATTACATGACCATGTGGGGATACGACAAGACAAAATATATGTCGCTGAGCAGCCATGTAACGTTGTGTTTATTGTGAAGATACTGATATTTGTACATAAAACACAACTTTTTTAGAAAAAGCAGCCACGCGCCTGAGAGGGAAGCTCTCGATTGGCTAATCGTGTTAGTAACCATGGCGACACCGATACCCTCCCCATAAACGTAAAAGATAGAAATAGTATCTTCACTACGCGCATTGAAGATACAGTTTTTAGTTAAAGGAAATAACCTGCTATTTCATGAGCATCTATAACAATAAAGTCAAATACTCCATGTACAAACCTTTGCCTTCCATAAAGAGCGACAGATATTCTGAAAATGTTCCATCATAATTAAAACATCTAAATCCTCTTGTGTGATGATATGCAGACACAGCGACATCTTTTGGGTTTCTCATCACGTAAATACATTTGCACTTTACCTCCCCCCCTGATACCCCTGATGGCATGCGATGGAATGGGAGGTTTGTCTTCATTAGCCGGGGGGAGGGGAGTGCATCAAATTCCTCCTGGACCTTTGATTGATCGGGCCACTGATGATCCTTTGACGAAATTCCCGGTTCAAACCAGGGAATTCTTGCCCAAAATATTGTGTCTTCTTTTTGTGCATTATTGTAGACTTGTCGAAGAATCTCCTGTGTCCACGTTTTACCTAGAAAGAAGCAGATTAAATACGTTTTTGAAATTAGTAATTTTAATGTTATAGTAAGTAAGTAACCCTATGAATTGTCAATTTTTGAAAATAAGACATATATAAAGGAAAATGTGGCCCCAGGGCGACACTTCTTACAAATTACCAATGTTTAATGAACAGAAATACTTATCGCTTTTTAACCCTTAAACGACATTATATCTATTTGCATTTTAGATTAGCTTTTTAGGTGATACTTTTTAACCCTCTCCTTCTGATGCCCTTTCCCCCACCCTGTTGAAGCCTCAAATGCAATAAATGGCCCTAAATCAGTAAATGTAATAAAATTTGGTCCTAAATGTATTAAACCATTGATCCTAAATATAAGAAACCCGTAATTACACTTAGGGCCTAACATCGAGGCCTCAGATGTAATAACAATCCCTAAATGTAATAAAGGGCTAAAGTGTGAAAGCGGATATTCTTCTAAATGTAACATACTTAATTTGTTTTGCCACTGAAACGTACATATTTGGGAAGAGCATTTTTGCTCACAGGGCAGAATTGAATATGTAGGCGACACAAACTGTATTTTCTTTCCACATACGGCTACTTCTAAATCTGTGCTGATGTCCAATTTGTAAAGCTAGTTCGTGTTTTCAACAAAATTCAACGCAGTCATGAAATTCTTATGAGATATTTTCTATTTTGATAAGGGCTGTTGATGGAAAGGGTTGCTTGGAAGATGGCAGTGGATAAGGTAAGGGGTAGGGAAGTGATTTTTAAGCCCCGTCATTATATTTTGTAATAAATTACAACCGTAATTATAGCTGCATAAGGCAGAGACTTTTGTTTAGTACTCAGATGGTGTTTACAACAGTTTTTGACTGAATGTAATAGGAAGAGGAGAACTCAAGCCAACTTTAAAAATAGCATGACTAATCGTACTAAGAAGTCTGGTGTTGAGGAAACGATGCAAAATATATTATCTTTGTTACATTTGCGGACAATAAATATTTTTATCTGCTTTTTTAGTTTTGCCCTTTATTACATTTAGGGACTGTTATTACATTGGAGGCCTCGATGTTAGGCCCTAAGTGTAATTAGGGGTTTATTACATTTAGGACCACTGAATATTACATTTAGGACCAAATTTTATTACACTCAGGACCTTTATTACATTTAAGACCAAACTTGCGCTTCATTTAGGACCTTTATTACATTTAGGACCAAATTTTCATTATATCTACGACCCTTATTACATTTAGGGCCATTTATTACATTTGAGGCTTCTACACACACCCCAACCCCCTCCCTTTTGGGTGGGGGGGGGGGGGGTTCGTACCCCTCCTTAATTTTGTCAATTTTGCATCAGTTTGCATGAAAATTAGTAGGCAATAAGTCCAACCTTTCTTGATGATCAATCAATAGTAGAGTTAACCCTAGGTTTGAATACATTGACATAATTAATTAGTTTATGCCGCTAATGATAGCTTATAGCTTTTGAAGCTATGTGAAAAAAATCCAATTCTAATAAACCTCTCAAAAACAAGTAATTAACTAGAACCCAAACAAAACTTTTATGTTATTGTACGTAAGATGTCTCTGTGTTAGCATAGCATAATAGTTAATGTTCATTGATATCTACTATTTTTCAGTGAACATCAAGGATAGTCTATATTTGGAGGTTGACATGCCTTATTTTGAACAGTTTATTCCAGAAGCTCACAGAAAATACATCAAAAGCGTCAAAAATGAAGCTTTGGCAAACATTTAACTTTCGAAAAATAACTTTAAGCATATAATTTTAAACAGTGACAGAATAGGCCTTCTGCATGTTCACGTCAAACTAGTAAATTTCACCCCCAAGCCTTGTATTCAAGAAATAGGTGTGAGCATTTTTCACGTGCAAACCGTGTTCACGAAGGAATTATTTTCATTTGTGGACGCTTTTGGGTTTGATTTATGAAAATATTCGCTTTTTCTTGATTCGAAAGCGAGGCTTGGGGATGTTTGACATAAGAAGAATAAAGCCTATTGGTGTGGACGTCAGGGGGACATCTCATCTGACCACTTCTTTTAATGGCAAAATATCAAAGTACATTTTATGTTAACAACAGCGAAAAACGAAAGTGATGTGACAACTCTAGCTTAAAGATCGTCAAATTAATTATAAGAACTTATCGACGTCATGACGGCCTCTGCGAAGTTTGAATAAATCTAATCGATTAATTGTAACAAAATGTTCAGCATTGGTGTGCTGTTTGCTGGTTCACTGAATCCCTAGTACTCAGATTTTTGATCCAGTTGTTAATACTGATTGAAGAGTCAGAGCGGGCAGCTACTGGCTAAAAATAAGGAAGGCGAAAGATTTTTAAGAACGGCTGGAATTTGTTTACAAATTTCGGTTTAATCTTTCTGAAATTCCATGCAAAATTGTACTACTACTAGTTGCACCGGTTTCTCAAACTCTCATAGTATTTCAAATTTAAGAAACTGTAAAAAAGTTTTTGTGTTGCTAGAAATACTGTCACTATTGGTTTTAAAAGTTGTACACAAGACACAAATTTTAATTTTAATTATTCAACTCGGCCATTCGTGCTGTTTCGTGACTGAAAACTCTAATATGATAATCACGTCATTTATAATCTTGCTACCTAAATTTGTCTAACATTTCATATTCGAATTAAAAAAATGTTATCATCGATAAAATTGCCAAGGGTAGATGTAGACAATCAACTACGCGTTAAACACAAGCACTCGATTGGTGAGGTTAGCTAGGTGTCGGGGTCTTGCGAGAGAAAGTTAAGTTGGAATTCAGTTGCTTGTCTAGCTAGACTTGATAATACCTACCACATTTCGGGTACGCTACTACAAATACATCATCTGGACGAACGACAAAATATGGGATTTTATCAAGTCGTTCTGCTGTTAAATAATTGGGAACAAGTAGGCCGTTGTGTTCAAACAAGTCTATGTTCGCCATTCTATTAAATCAGACTGGTTCAGTATCGTCTGTCACGCGACCATATGTCATACTAGCCCCAGGCTTTCCAAGCCATCATTAACACGGATGTTTTGCGAGTTGCCAGTCATTTTGTTCGTTCTTAGGAACGAACGAAAGGTTTACATGCATTAAATTAACGCGAATTTTTACGAAAAGCTTTTCTTCGATTTCTTCAAACTTGCGATTTACATCTGCACTTACAGTTACAAATCTTAACATACATATGTCCCATGGAAAAAAAGGAAGCGTTTACAGTTGTTAACTTTTAGGATTGCTCAAATGGATCTTGTGGGGAAACTCGAGCTCTGCCTTGTATTATGGATTGTTTTAATGCCTCAGTGATCCGTGGGTTAGGACAACGAACGATCATTGGAAATTTTGAAAAAGAGAACGGAAGAAGTGAGCGACCCACGTAAAGAGACAGAGGAATATCAAGACCTGTCAAAAGACATTTTGAAGTTGATTTTGCCAAGCGAATATATCTTGTCCGATAGTGACTCTGAGGAGCCTATAGAGGAATCGTGAGATTTTGACTTTTCTATAATGAAAAATGGATGTTTTAAATTGACAGTTGTTAAAAAACGCGCATAAAGTTTACATCAATATTTATCAAGAATCATTTAATCAAGGCGATTTGTCTAAAATCGCGTTAATAAAATGCATTGTTAATTTCCTATATTAAGGTAGACTGTCGTTGACTTTGAGTAACTTGAAATCAATGATGTAGTTTTAATGCCGATGTAAGGCACGCATCACTTGACTTGTAAAAGAGTATTCCGTAAATAGTTTTTTTGTACAGTTTCGGGGGCAAACTGCTGTTGTTTACATAAAAACTATGATGACCTTTTTTACTCATTTCAACACAAGAACAATTTAGAACTTTAGTGCTATCTCTATTTATGTTGTCACGTGTTGTCTAAGTTTGTATTCTTTTGAAATACAGTGGCAATAATAAAATCAATTTAAATTCCCGATTGTTTTCGGTAACTCATCTGCATAATGCTACCACACTAAAATTGATGCGTTTTCAAGTGTCTCCAGATTTAAAAGCGTTTTCAATATTAATGTCTCCGTTTTCGAAAACGAGGGCCTCCGTGTGTGATCGTTTAAGTGTGATTTTAAAGTGAAAACAGATCGAGAACGATTCTCAATTTAAAACGCATTTGTGCGGCCGAAGCCTTAGAAACTAAATATTACTAAAAGCTTGAATAGCTAGAAGCAACATTAGGATTCATAGAGCGAACGCTTACTATACTCACAATGCATTTTTGTGTAAATGATTTCCCTAATAAAATCTTCAAAGAAAGTGTACACTATACTTGCAGCAAAATCTGCCAACACAGTTTCTTCTCTGTTGCACTTTCTAAGATGGCGGACGCTGGTTCTTTGTATTATCAACACCAAGATTTTAGAATTTCATAACGAATGTCGTCTACTATTTCTGTTTTGTTGGTTTTTGGAATTATAGAAAAAATAAAAACGATCACATTCTTTTTCAACAAGGATTTGCTGAAATATTTAACAATAAAATTCAACTCTACTTGATAATGGCAGCAGGACTGTCGAAACTATTTTTACAGTTACAAAAATTGAGATTATATTCAGAAAATCGTTCTGCTTGTCCTTATAAATATAAGGCTTTCCATATTGTTTCTTATTAGCTAAGTATTTGTGATTGGCAGCGGTTGTAGTATTTACTGTAGTATTTTCTGTAGTCCTCGTATTCTGTTATATTCTTCCATGTTGGTTCACCTTTCTCCCTAGGGAACCTCAACCGCGCACCACAATAAGCGAGAGAAGATGCTGAAGACAGGACCGAGGACAAAACTGAAAACTGATAGGCTGAGGTAAAAAAAAAAGAAGCGGATTGGAATCAGTTGCCAAAATCAAAATCCAATCCACTCCCGGCCATCTTCTCTTGATACAGCTTATCAAATGCTTTGTTTTGCTCAGCTGTGAAATAGTTTTTCCAGTCACCAACTTCTCCTTTGCGAATGAACTGGGGTTCGTTGGGCTTGCGGACTTTTTCAACCCCCGGACGAAGGTTGATATTTACAGATGGATTCTTCTTCATCTCATTAAACCTGCACTGCTTGGTGATTAGGTCGATGGTCTCCTCAGAAAGATCTTTTCCTACAAACCTGGCAATTTCACACACATTGTGTCTGAGATCCTATACAGCAAAAAGTATGAAAGGAGTAGTAAGTACCAGGCTATAGGATAGGTTTACAGAAGTAATTAAAGAAACTAACGGGTAAAACATTCAACATTTCGTAAGTGCACAAGGCAGAAGATTTTCAGCTGTATTGAAATGCTGTTCGTCATTATGGCTGTAGTACAGGGCTGGGTTGTTTAAAGGCTGACTAACTTTAACTATGGGTTAAACCAAAATTCAAGCAGAAATATCTTCTGTATAAGGAAACGCTTATCGTTATGAAATACTGTTCAGGTTTTCCTCAGAAAAAAACTCGTAAATTTCAAAATTACATCTCAAATCGGGTCTTAGTAAACTTGGAAAATTGAGGGTAGGATAGGTAATTAATCTTGGGTTAGTGCTGATCGGCCTTTGAACAACCTGACCCAGGAGTTTTCAAGGCTATAACTTTGCATCCAAATATACAAGAACCTTAGGACAATTGGTAAATGGCCAGGCTGCTGTGCAGGAGTCTTGCTTTTACCTGTCCCCAAACTAAGGTCTAAATACAGCTACACTATTTTTATTATAAGAACGTCGAATTTTTCAACTGAGGCCGAACGTTCTTAAATACTTTCGGAACATCAGCCTTAAATGTTCTTAAACATGTTCTTAGATTATATCTTTACTAATTTTTGTAATACGTGGTACATCTGTGTAATAAAGAAGTAGCTTGTATTGACTTTCTCTCCAGCTTGTCTCAAGAGATATATACCTGTAAGAGCACCGATTTGGTAGAGGAAAAAATAATGATGAAAAATTGTTATCTGCGTTAAGAAGCACACCGGAAAGCAAATTCTTAACAACACTGTATGAGTCATTTGCAATAGGTTAGCGTCATAAATAAATGTTCTTCTCCTTTTCTCAGCCTCAGCATGTCCGTAACATCTTTTTTTTTAATTTTTGGCGATTTTCAGCCTTATAAAAATATTTCTTATAAGAAAGTGTTCAATAAGAAGGTACTGCCTTTATTCTTTCGTTGATCTGCAAACGATTTGGATATTCTCTCTTCTCAAAAAACTATCGATCGCTATTACCCCCACATTTCCTTCATTTCGGAAAAGCTTTGAACGACGGGAATAAGACGTTTAAAATCAAGCATTTCCGACAAACGGAAGTCTTAGTAGCTTCTTAGAGGAACGTATTCAACCTTTTTTGCAACACGTTTTTTAAACTTGGGAGGAGCGTTTGAACGACTGGATGAAGAAGTCCGACAAACAATGATCCGAGAATTCCGATAAACGGTAGTCCTAGTAAATATTATGAAGACTATTAAAAGGAGTTGGTTTGTTTTAGGCTAAACACAGTAAAGATGCACATCTTACAAGCGACAACACAGACTGGCACTCATCAGAAGTGACAGCTTCAAGCTAAATTTGAAATTTTAATCGTAAGTCACCTTCTCAAGATCTTCATATTTTAGGAATAAAATATTTGGATCATTTCTGTGATTCCACCATCCAAGAGTATGGTCAAACCAGCTGTTGGATTGAACTGCATGAAAAGAAAAAAACAGAGGTAGCACAACAAACAGACAATAATGTGGGGCTGGTCAAAACAGTTGAGGGGCGCGGGGTTGGGCACGAAGAAAATGGGGGCTGTGTCAGCAAGTTTCGAGCAAAGGGGTTGGACCATCCCTTTGGTAGGGGTGAGTCATGATAATTTCTAGCTACTAGCTAGTAAGCCAAATTTAAGAAGTAATTTCTGTTCCCATGGACCGGATCTTGCCCCGACAATTCGAAGTTAAGTTACTGGCTGATTGAAAAAGAACAAGAAACCCCCCTTCCCCTCCCCTCCACGAGAT
>JAOBAT010012903.1:0-32376 GCA_026413305.1 Hydrozoanthus tunicans | reverse complement strand
TCCATTTTCTATTCTCTCACAGAAAATAGATTTGTAACCAATCAGAGCGCGCGTTACATCAGGATTATTTTCTAAACACTTCTCAAATGTTCTGTTTTTAAAACCATGTTTTCATAATAATAAGGAGGCTTTACATCGGGTTGAAAAAAGTACCATAACCAGAAATTAGACTTAAACTCCTGAACAGCAAAAAAAGGTCAAGCATCCTTAACTGCATATGCCCCTTAATTAACAGAATGATGTAGCCCTGCTCCTATCCCCCAATGCCCCCAGATTGTTAAGAAACAACTGCATTGAATGCCGGTCGTGTATCTTTCTATTGAATTTGATTGTACTTAAATAAAGTAGTTGCTTTCCAAGCATTTGTTGGGAACCTGTGAAAATGGATTGCCAGCAAAGAAACCCAATATGCCAGTTGCCAGTACCTGCAAAACATGACGACAGTACCGTAAGCACTTTCTAAAAATAAGTTTTAATATCTCTAACAATTTTAAATCAATAGCAGCTTAAAAACAAATTTATCGGAAAGTCTTTTTTGTTACAAATAAAAATGTTTTCACCTTAAAATCCATGGACTTTGCATGTTAACTAAGGGGGTTACAGAGTTAATTACTGTCAAGTCCAGTCTCTTAACAAGTAAATTTATATATAACCACAAATCAACGTACATCAATTAAGGCTACCCATGCAAACACAATCATATCTTTTATTTGTGAACTATGTCTTTATGCATGGTTATTGAGTTACAGTAGTTTAATTATGTGAACAAAAATAAAGTTTCTAAACATACACAATACAACAGCGCTAGCCCTGGCCATCATGTTAACAACCACATAGACAGTAACATATTTTTTTCTTGCTTAACCTTATCTTCTTCCAAATGAACTTCATCTTTATCATAGCACTATAGCCTCAAGCTCAGTGCTTCTCTGAAAATAGTCTTTCTAACCTTAATTCATAGCAAAATGATCATGTCGACTTGTATATTATGTACCTTGTCTCCTTCTTTCAATTTCTTCTTTAGCCTCAGTGCCCCAGATCTACAGTAACTCTCTGAATCAAATGCTATCTAACCATGTGGGTCCCTGCACTTAATTTCATTGTTTACTGGTCACAGCTCAACATATACGTGTACATGTGTATAACACTAATTTTTGGTCCCGTCAGTTCTCAACAAAACAAACGAAAAGTCAAATCTTACCCAGGCGCCAATCCATATTCCGTACCCAACAACAACCGTGTACCAAAGTTCGCTATAGGTAGTTGTAACTGGCACAAAAATATGGCGACTCCAAGTGAGATCAGTATCCCTCCAATGATGATCTGAGTAATGCCTAAAGCGCGAATGGTTTTAGGATGGTACGCTATGACTGTTGGCAATCGAAAGGGCTGTTGCCAGTGGGGGTAGGGGTAGGGGAAAGGATAACCGATAAGACTCCTGCAGACGGGCTGGTAGGGACAAACATATGATAACCCCGGGGGGGAGGGGGTACTTCGGGTCAAAACTGTAGGGATGACCGTCAGAAAAGACCCCAAAACACCCTAAAAAATACCAAGTGATAAAAACTTTCCATCCTAAAATATACCTTGGGATTATTGCACATGTCAAGATGGCGAACACAGTACGCTCAAAATCGAGCTCCGCAGAAAAATCTAGTAATGAGGATCTAGTTCCTTCAGTATCTTTCGTCAAGGAACTTATTAAAGTACAAGAGACGGCCATGAAAAATTTCTTCACTACGTTTGTGAATGAAACTAACAAATGCTTTGACAATTCCAATGATGAAAACAAGAAACTAAACCAACGTTTGGCGGATCTATGCAATGAAGTGAAAGGAGTCATCACTAGCCTTGAATTCACCCAAACAGAACTCAAGGAATTTAAGTCCCCTCGCGCATGTTGCGCCGAACGTCATATGCAGTACGTATAATTGGACGTTCGCCAAAGGACTTTTGTCTTAACTTCTTGTTCAGTATGCGCGTTTCCTAAAACACGGGACTCCAAGCAGTCCAAACCCTAAAAATACCAGGCTCTTTAAGTTTAACACAGGATTTCTTTTAACAACCCCCAAAAGAAGTTCAGTTCTGCCTTTGCCAAATAGCAACCAAAAGTAACAAGGTTTTTACGAAGCAGGAATTGCTATAATGTATACTTTAATTAGACCGATTTTTTGAAAAAGACAAGCTTTCTGGAAAGACGTGCATATGATTAGGAATGCAAATCCGAGTGGTTTGCATGACGTCAAACTGTCAAGTACGTACTTTATATTTAACTATAGGTGTGATCGAGGCGACGTTCAAGCTCAATTCAAATTTTCTAACATGGCGTATCATCCAAAAATCATTCGAGCTCTTGCAATTACACAGCTAGGTTTGGGTGGACTTCTTATCGTCTTCGGAATCGGCATATTCTTCGTGCGTGTTGGAAGACACCTGGATTTTATTCAAAATGGTGGATTCGGGCTCTGGGCCGGTGCTTGGGTAAAATTCAAACTTGTTTCTGTTTTTATTCCATTAATTGCAACCTTTGCTTGCTAGTTGCAGTAACTGTATTTTGAAACTGGAAATTTTTAGTAAAATAAGATTTAAAAGAAAATTAGGTGTCGTATTGACTAATAACCTTTATTAGTCAAAAAAAAATTACCGAGTCGTCGGTCGAATCGAAACCTTTTTGTTGCTGCTGTGAGCTGTTTATTTTAACTAGCTAGTACACTGATAGCAACAGTAAACAGTAAAGTGCGTTCGACTGACTTATGGAACAGATGAATTCCCAATAATGCGATCTGCGACGAAAAACAAAACCAAAGTATGCTACTGCATTGTCAGAATAATTTATAGTTAAAACTTCTTGTGTAGACATACATGCATGTACGTACAGCGGAAACACGCGGGTCATAATCATGCAGTTGACGTGCAACGAAACCACACTGCTCAGAAACACAAATAACATCGTTTCCGGGCTGGGGCCGGGGACTCCCATGCTACTTTCAACTTTGCACGTTAATATTACACAGATCAAAACAGTTCCATGTAAAAATGATATCGATGTTTTGACTTCAGTAAATCATCAACAATTTTTCTGTAGAATTCCATATACAAACCAGATGGAGCTTTTAATTTCTTAAATGTAATAAAGATTCCTAAACAAATGGTTGGCTGCAGATATCTTGCATTTGCATGAAAAACATCGAACTAGAATGTAGATCTAATCTTTAAAGTTAAATGTTGTCAAACCTCTTCAAAAGGATAAAAAATAAGTACCTTAAATCAAATTAATATACAATTTTACTTTTCAGGGTCATTTCCAAAAACGTCCACCAGCATCGACCCAGATATAGGGATCCCTATCCATTTTCAAATGAAGTCACCCCCCCCCCCTCCCCCAACACATTGCTTATAATATGGGTGTTGTTAGATAAAATAATGGACTGATTGTATCTGAGACTTATTATCACGCTACTTAATATTTGGACCCATTAGCCCCGTTATATTTGAAGACTATTATATAGCTAAATGCCCAGTGTTAAAACTTCCTTTTCCTGTACTTAGCTTATTGAATTTTGATTGTTTTAGTTGAAAAGTTTGCTGCTCATGCAACTTCATGATTTTTAAAGAATGATACTCGTTCCAAGAAAGTAAAGAGAAACTTTACTCACTTCCTCAGATAACCAACTTCTCCAGCTACCTTTATAGTAATATCTGACATAGTGCTAGTATAGCTATAAGCTTATATATAGTTCTAATATAACTTTAATGTTTTGCCAAAGGCAATAGATAAAGAGTGTATCAAGTCATTGGCAGTGACTCTTTGTAGCTATGAATGGATATATATATAACACCTGTTAATTATAACTATATATAGGCCCTCAACTCTCGAGAACATGATGCTGCAGTAATGTTTGGTTGAAACTTTACAGTAATCTCAAGATATGTTCACAATGCACAGATTGATTAATCTATACATTGTAAAGTGAAAGAGCTAACTATAACTGCCTGTAATTATTTGTTTCTTAAAAAATTGATATATATGGGAACTAGAATTTTTTTAATTTAGTAAACTTTTCAAGTTATATTTTTTTTTCTTTTGTGATTTTTAAAAACTTTAGAAATGAGGGCAGGGGGAGGGGGGTCTGAATACCTACTTAATTTATACATTAAAATTTTAAACAATTTAAAAGGATCAGCGGATTACTGTATTGGTTAATTGGAATGATACTCATGGAGAACAATAACTGATCAAGCTTTTTTCTGCTGTTTAACTCGCAGATTCTGGCCACTGGATTACTGGGGTTTTTTGGCTCCAGAGATCGACAGCTTCCCAACAAAGGCATTGTGAGTATATAGTAAGAATACAAAAAACATAAATTATGTTTTTAGATTTGCTTCCAGGGGTATATAGGCTTGCCAGTCATTTTTTCTGTAAAATGCGTAACTGCATATATATACATATTAAGAAAGATATTTAAATTTTTCTTCATCCAACAAAGGGAACAATAATATTATGTTTAAGTGGGACCTCTAACTAGTTTCAATTATCCATATGGCAGTCAATAATATGGTTGAAATATAATAAAACAGGTTGTCAGCTTATTTCTTCATTTTTTGTGGAATCTGTATACTTGTTAAATTGAAAACAAATTCAAAATTAACAAAAACTGCCTGGTACAATCATACTGTATGCATGACTAAGTAATAATATATTATATATATGGAATATTTAAAATGTTAATTGTTACGTTCACTCAAAATACAAACTTGTCTTCTTGCCCTGCTCACATGATCACACTGAAGTTGCTTTTGATTGTCTGATTGAGTGTCAGCTAGTGCATATATATATAAGAGCAAGTGATGACAGTCACTCTGTCTGCAAATATATAGTGGACATATGTATAAATATATATAATGCAAAATTAAATGATCTATGTGGTGTAGCAGTTGTCCATGTGGGTTCATATTGTCTTGACAGTAAGATTTGTGGTATCATTTGTATACAGATCTTCACTATAATTGTACAATAAAAAACTGTTCTTTCAGTGCCTTCAGTGCTTTTCATGGTGTCCTCTCGTTTAATTTGCGCCGCTGGTATAGCTATTTTCCAGCCCAAAGATGAATGAATAGTTGTATTTTCTAGGACAAATTTGAAAGATATAGAAACACTCTACTGTCTTTCAAAATGCAGAAGAATGTGTTTTGTGAATCCATGCATGAAGTGATACATGTACAATTGCAGCATACAATTGCAAGCTAGGGGTATCTCAAGATCGATATATCTAGATCTCCTAATTAATGACTCTTAATGTTTTATATCATTCAAAATCCAAGACCTAATGAGTATATAATAGCTATGACAGCTCAATTTTACCATTAATTGATAGTATGATGAAAATGGAGCTGAATTTAAGTTTTAAAAGAAACTGTGAGCTAAACATCTACATTTAGTGCACATATGCAAAAAAGTTAGTTTATTCGCATGTTAATCAATTAAAAATGCCTTTTAATTTGTTCTTTTAATTTGGCCTGGCAAGAGTTCTGCTATTTGCATGGGCAAATTTGTGTAATCTTATGGTTGTTTGGCTGTAATTAAGTGTGAAAAACAGAAATGCTGAAAATTTAATTTCACACATCAGAACGTGCGTGAAACTATTTTAAAGTTATCAACTTTTCACACAAATTTAACAAGATATGTTTGTGTGAAAAATTAAAACGGTTAAAAAAGTGTGAAAATTATATTACTGAAAATTTCACACATCAGAAAGTGTGAAAACTAAAATGCAGGAAATTTCACACACCAATTAACTTTTCACACAAATTTCATGCACTAAAAAGTGATCTTTTGTTTTTCTTGTTTTTCAAACAGTGAACTTCACACAATATAGAAAAAGTCTAAATCTGATGCCTCACAATTTCACATATTTTTCACTCACTGTCAAAATTTCACACCACAAGCTATCGTGTGAGAATTTTATTTTACACAATTTTAACATATATGAAAACTTTCACACAGGTTTCACACCTGTTTAACACAATGTATCCTCATAGTACTAGTTATCAGTACCCATCTCACTTTTGCCCCCTGCGAAGCACATATAGGCCACGAGTTTCCTCCATATGCATCTCACCTGATTCTGAGATTTTCTTCCCAGTTCTGTCCAGCTCCAGTCAATCTCTTTGATTTCCTTTTCCAAATATCCCCTCCAGGTATTTTTTGGTTGCTCTCGTTTCCTTCTCCTCTGGGGGTTCCACGAGAGGGCCTGCCACATGATGTTGTTTGTGGCTTTTGCAAAGTGTGGTCCAGCCATCCCCACTTCTTTCTTCTTTCTGTATTGAAACTGGCTCTTCCCAAGCCTAATGCCATAGCTCCTCATTTCTCACTTTGCCAGCAGATTCTCAAAAATTCTTAAGAGACACTTGTTGATAAAACTTTGGATTTTGCCTGATGTTCTTGTAGTCGTTCTCCATGTTTCTAATCCATAGAATAAAACGGACTTAACATTAGATCAAGGTTCTTAAAGATAACTCTCTTGTCGAACAAAATTTTCTTAACATAAGGAAAGCAGCTCTGGCCTTGCCAATCCTTGTCAGTGCATTCTTGGCTGTTCCTCCCAAGGTACCCGCAACACTTTCAAGGTATGTGAAATCCCCAACGTCCTCCAGCTGTTGTCAATCCACTGATAGGTTCTTCACACTTGGTGTTCAAGCTTATATTAGTACCTTTGTCTTATTTTTACTTATCCGTAGCCCAATTTTTGTTCAGTGGTTGTTCTGCCAGTCTTGATGTCTTTTGCTGCCTTTGTGTGTGGCCGTGAGAGAGTAAGGCAAGGTCATCCGCATAATCGAGGTCATCAAGTTTTTATCAGGGCGTCAACTGTATTCCATTATTTGCCGTGTCAGTTACTGTTCTTATTATCAAATCAATTGCCAAGAGAAAAAGAAAAAGTGGTAACAAACGCTTCTTCTTCTTCTCTATATTCAAAAGTTTCCGAAAGCAGACCCTCATCGGACGCGTACGGCAAGTAAATCCTTCATAGCTTCTCTGGAATTCCATCGGGCCGTAAAAGTTTCAGTAGTGTTTCCTGATCTACACTGTCAAAAGCTTTCTCATAGTCCACAAAGTTGACGTTAAAAGGGACGAGTTCCATTCCAGTAACTACTCTATGATAGCTCATAAGGCGCAAATCTAATCAATACATGATCCGTCTTTCCTGAAGCCTGCCTTTTCGGCTCTGAGCATGGTGTCAATTGCTTTCTTCATTCTTTACCAGAGTATTCTGTTTAGCAGTTTGTGTTGAACAGACAGTAGCAAGGGTTGTTGCAATCGCCAAGGTCTCCTTTGTTAGGAACTTTTACAATAATCATTGTTTGCCACTCTTCCTGGTTGCTCTCCTCTTTCCATATTCTAGCAAAAAGTCTATACAGGATATCTACTGATGTTGACAAGTCTGCCTTCATAGTAGTTAGGGGCTTTCTGTGCTTGTCCTTTACTGGTTTCTGTATTCGATGGTGATTCCCTGCCAGTTTCTTTGTGAAATCATATAGATCTTTCATATTCCTCATCTCTGCTGCTTCCTCTGCTGCCTTCGCCAAATTGTTGATGTATCCTCTTTTATCCCTCCGAACCCTTCTCCACACTTCTCAGTGAGCCACTCTGTGTGCTTCCCGAGTCCTGACCTTTATAGCTCTTGTTCGACAGTTGTTTAATTCAGCTTTAAACTTTTACTTCTTCTCAATCTTCTCATTTGCATCTAGAGACATCCAATGCTTATGTGTTGTTTTCTTCTTCCCTGTGGTCTCCTGGCATGCCTCCATCCAGACCTTTACCGCTCTTTTCCACTCAATCTCAATGTCAGTAACTCCTTCCGCGGCATATATATCCTGTAGCACCTGGTACCCATTTGATAAACTTTCCTGGTACCGGTCTCGCTTCCTTGGCTCCCCAAGTAAATCCTCGTCCTTGAGCCAGCTGGTTGACAATACCGTTTGAGGCGCAGTTTTAGCGTGGCCCGAAGAAGGTGATGGTCTGACGTACATCGGCTCCTCTCTTAACCCGGACGTCCTTAGAGTTCTTCTGAAGCTCTTCCTGATACAAATATTTTTATGGTCAATTTGGTTTTCCGATCCCTGGTCTGATGATACCCACGTAGCTTTATGTGTTTCTTATGTGGAAAAATGCTACCTCCGATCTCCAGCTGATTCATCGCACATAGATCAGCAATCAACTCCCTATTTTCAATCATATCGACCAAACCATGCTTTCCAATAACATTCTCGTTGCTGGTGTTATCAGATTCAATCTTAGTATTAAAGTCTCCCATGATTATGGCAATATCCCTTCTTCTCTCCTTGTCAAGTAGATCCTGTAGTTTTCAGAGTAGAATCCTTCTTTCATTGTTACTTTCCTCAACGTCATTAGTAGGAGTATAGAACCGTACAGTACCAGGGGTTTCAATAACTTTTGAATTAGGCTGTAGACCATAGTAATGTAGGTGGCTGTAAAACTTCGGGGGCCGTGAGGCCCCTGCCCCTAGGGTGCTCTGAGGTCATGCTTCCCCATAAAAATTTGAAATATAGAAGCCCGGAAAATCCATTTTCTTGCTTTCTGGAACAAAGTTCAGTGCTGACAACGTGTTCCTGCTTTATACATCGTTCTTACTTTCCAATTCCAAATTCTGATGGTCTTCCTTGGAGTCGCTTAGTATATTTGGCCTCATAGCTTCCTGGCTTTCACTGTTTCTTATCGTAACGTTCATTTTGAAGATGCTACCCCAGGACCGGTTGTTGTAAGATTCTCTTCGATGATTCCGTAACAAGCTTTTATTATGGTAGAGGGTGTAAACGAATCGTATACTCGCTGAATATAATAAATCGCTCGTTTCCACAAGGTACTGCGCGCGTCAGGTTTAACTCTCTTTATTCTCGAACTCAATGATCAACTAAGAACGCAACAAACTAGAGATTGCTATTAATTCGATCGCTACATGGTTGAAACTCAGTATATGTCATTGTAGATGCACAAACTCCAAATACGCTCGCTAAAATTTTGCTCTAGATAGTTAGATAATCAAAAGACTGCTGCTTGATAAGTAAATCACTTAAACTAGATAACACACTAAAGGAGAGTTTACATACCAGCGTTTGCGGGATTTACGATTTTCTTTGCTGTCTCGATCACGAATAAAGCTGTCACGTCATTTGATACGCTGATCTCTAAACTAAGTAAATATTAACTAAAGGCTAAAGATGAATTAGTTAAATTGAACTGTACACAACGAAAGGTAGAGACAAAGGATCTAAAAGGCAGCTATAATGACTGTCGTAACAGAGGGTTGTTAGCCCTAGACCAACCTCTCGCAAGAGGATGTGGGATACTCTTAGTCTGGCCCCTACCTTTCGACCTCTTTACTATGGGTGACTCTGCCATGAGTACAAGACTCCAACTGACATAGCTCTAGAGGTCACTGGGACACGCAAACAACCCAACTAGGAAAAGGTAGCAATGTCAGCGAGGCTGATTTTCTTTGCTGTCACATAAATCATAGCCTGCATGCTGTAAAAATCCAGGTCATATGAAAGGATGACCGAAACTGAAAAGTAATAACAATGGATTTATCGATAGCATCTCAAAAAAAATTTTGCTTGACAAAAGATGTTGTAATGTATCTCCCAACTGAGGCTTGCATTTTTCTGCTGCACTTAAAAATCCATGCACCATGACAATCACAGAATTTGAAACTAGTATCAGAATAAGACAAGTTACCCAGACATCAGTGACCCACTACAAGAACTGAGACTCATTCATGTGTGATCGCATATATGCACGGGTGTCAACAGCAAGAACTTGGAAGAACTCCGTCAGTAAAAGAAGGACGGAAAACACTCTGGCTATTTTTCTGAAGAGCAACCTGCGCGCTTTTGGAAGCATGCACAGAGGATGTTTGAAAGAACACCTTTATACGTCATGTGATTTCTGAGCAAGGTAGAGAACGAGACAACAGCAAAATAACAGCCACAATACATTGTAAATGACATGCTCCCTCCCCGGGAACATGGGTTGAAACCATTCTACGGACCGGTAAAGCACCTAGTGGTTTCCCTCTGCCCCAATCTGTCAGGTGTAAAAATCAAGCCAATCTTCGGCTTAACTAGTTACACCACAAATTTACGATAATATTAATGATTTACTGACACTCACTAATTAGTTCTCATCACACAACAAAGTGCGTACACAACCACACTGGTTTCAGTGTTTGCAATGACGCCGGTGTTAGTGTATTAAACAAAGTGTTCTTCTTTTAGATTTGAACCCACTCAATCAAGTTTGTCATTTCTGATCCCTTTCAGTTTATCTACGGACTCTGCTTCCTCTAAAAACATTTTCCATTTACTTTAAAGTCACCAGACGTTTCGTACCCAACCCTCGGACATTTCGTACCAAAACATCGGTCGATTCGTACCAAACCCTCGGACGTTTCGTGCCCAACCGTCGAACATTTTGTACCCACTTAAGTTTTTGCGTTTTTTCTTTAGTTTTGGCTTAAAATCATTTGTTTTTACTGCTTTGATAGTTGAAATCACACTTACTATGTATGTTTTGATTTACAGAGAAACCAACGGCTAGGTAAAGCGCGCGGTATCGAGTTTGGAACTGCATGAAGCATCGATCTTCACAGAGCAAAACTCAACACTGATAAAAGTTTTCAAGGAGCATAATAACAGTTTTCCCGGATCTTAACGTGACACTTATAAAAGTTTTCTGTTACGGAGCATAATTATAGTTTTCTCGGAGCTAAACTCGACACTTACGCGAAATTTTTCAAAGTAAAACTTAATACCGCGCGCTTTACCTAACGGGGCAGCCCTAACCGGTAGCTTCTCTGTAAATCAAAACAAACACACATGGTAAGTATGCTTCCAACTACCAAAGCAGTGAAAGCAAATGATTTCTAAGCCAAAACGAAAGTAGGAACAAAAGTTTGCAAGTGGTACGAAACGTCTGGGCACCAATATTAAAGGTTACGATCGGGCTTTGTTTGCAGATCACATTACCAAAATCAGGCAGATACTACTGTTGATTTTTTTGAGAACTTGATGGTGCAGTTGATACAAATTTAGTAGTAGTGCACATTGCAGATTGATCAAAGCACGCTTAACTCCATTGGTGTAATTAGTCATTAGTATTGTATTTCACTACTCTTGCATTTTAATATTTTGATAATTTGTAGTTAATATAGTTTAAATTTTATGAGTGAAATTGTTCTTCACTGCCTTTGCAGTTTTTCTAAATGTAATCATAGATTCCTTTTAAGCCAATATTGAAAATTAGTAGCATAATCAAGACAATCTGTTAGCACTTTGTATAGCTTAAATTTTATGAATGAATTTATACTTAACCATAGATTCTTTAAGCCAGTATTGTAGAATATTCAAGGTTTCAAGTTGAAGAGCTACCCAGTGAATATACTTGATTAAAAGTCATTATTATTATTCATGTTATCATTATTCATACTATTATCACTATTTTTATTTAGTTATAATTTTTTTGTTTCAGCTTGGCGTTTTTATGGGCTTTGCAATTACTGCCTGTGTTATGGCTGGAATCATGGTGATTTCTTATTCTGTGGCCTTGTCGTACATCTCAAATGAATTAAGATACCACAACTACTATGATTTCAATCATGGTCCTTATGGATTGAGCATTCAACGCTACGATTATCGCGCAGCTGCAGGATTGTGTTCAGTGTTTCTTATCCTATCAGTTGCTGAGTTTTTTGTCGCCTTGGCATCAAGTATTTACTGTTGCAGTGCTGTTTGCAGTAACGACAGAGCGTCAATGGTAAGCATTTTAGTAACTTATCGTATATCAAGTTCAAAGTCATCCCTTTTGATACCAGTCCATCACTGTTGTCCATGACTTCTTTCACTAATACCGTACAGTATTTAACAAAATGAGCGCCCTGACGCCTGTGTAAGCACCAATCCCCCTCCCTTGCACAGCGGTGTTTTGAACTGTTATAGTTAACATTGCTGCGAAAATCGTGAGCCAAATCCTGAGCATTTCCAAAAATTTGCAGTTTTTAAAACACTTATATCTGCAACCTAGCTAGATCATTAATTCCAATAGAAAAATTATGGAAACTATAAGAAAGCATTGGTATGGCAAAAACAAGTTTTCCTATGTGACCAAAAAATAGCCGCAATTGTTTCCCTTGGCCTGATAAGCCTGGGACTGAGCAAAAATTTTTAAGTGGTCAGGAAAGTAATACTTTCTATGAAATCGTGCGCGAGAAAGAACCGAAACTTCTTGGAGAAAGATCTTTAACTTGTTTCATAAGGGAATAAAACAGCATCGCGCGTGTTTCTAGACAATTTTAGAAAATGGTTATGACGTAAGAGGGCACGAGAAAAGTGTTGAGAGAAAACGAGGCTTCGGGAGGGGGGGATGGACGCTTACTACGTCAAATACAGTACTGTTATTTCTAACAGGTGATTATGAATATAAATGTCAAGCTGAATTTCGAAATCTTAGATTTGGTGCATCAGTTCCAAGCATTTAAAGCAGTGTTACACTTTTTCCTAGCTCAGAAGCCTCATGTCAACTTGGCCTTAGTCTGCTGAGATACACATTTAAATTGAAACTTTAGTTCTTTGGCAAATCAAAAACCTAGTTAATGATTAATTTCTCAGCCAATAGGCTCAATGCAGAGATCTACAAAATCATTCGACAGAAAGAGTAATTGATCATTCAAAACCTGCTCCTAAATAACTTTTGAAAGTATTTGAAAAACTTCTTTTCTTTTCTTTGCGAGAAAGTGACAATAAAAAGCAGGTAATTACGTGTTTTTGGCTTGTAAGTTTTGTCGAGAAATAATTTACTCAACATTCTAGAACACTGTTTACAAACAACATTTGGAAGTAACACACTTTGTTTAGTGTTCATACTGGCTAAACCTAGTCCCTTTATCTCGCAAGTGTTAACTTGTGATCCTGCCCATAAATTCAAAGGTTTCTCGTTCAATTTTGAACAGTTACATAAAAATTGATGTTTCTTTCAGTCAAATCAGCAAGTGCTGTATGTCCAACCCGGAATGGGACAGGTTCAGGGGGGAGTTGTGATGATTTCACCGGGGACAACTGGTGCCGTTATGCAGCCAGTTCAGGGACAAGGGCAGTATCTGGTCCAACAGCCTATGCAGGTAATTCTGTTTAGGAAGTGGGGGGGGGAGGGGGAGAGGCAATTAGGTTAGTGTAGGGATGAAATTTTAAAAATCGTTTTAGTTTCCATAGGGCTATAGCTATGTAACTGAGGCGGCCAGTTTGGGGACAACGAAAGCTTTTGGTTCAACATCAACCTTTGCATGTTAATCTATCGGGTCAAGTCTCAATCCTCACGGAACTTTTGAGATCCAAAGCATGCACAGATCTGGTATGCAGGGGACCCTAGACTACTAGCCAGACGAGATTACTTCAGAAATATTTGCTCTGCATAAATTTTAAAAAGACAAGCTAATATGTCTTTATCAGTTTATGATTATTTAATCAACTCAGAAAAAGTTGCTAACTTTAAAAGCCAAAGATGAAACTGCCCACACTTTAGAGAACAAGAACCACATCAAATATTTAGGTGTCTTTATAAACTGCACTTTATCCTGGGTTGATCATATTTCTTATATTTGTTCAAAACTTCCAAAAATACTGGTATCATCTCCAAATTACGGCGCCATCTTATTTTATCCTAAATGAAACAATTGTATTAAATATACCGTTATATAACATATGCTATAATTGCTTGGGGAAGTGCCTACAAGACTCAGTTGAACTGCTCAGTCTGCTGGAATTACTAACAGTTGAAAACATCTTTTACCTAAATACTCTCAAATTTGTTCATAAATAGCAATTAAACCAGCTACCAAAGCAATTTGATAGCTGCTTTAAATATGCTAGTGAATTCCATAGTTACAATACCAGATACTCTTCTCGTCAAAATATCTACATATACCATCTTGTCGGACAAATGAAGGTAAACGAACCATCTCTTTCACTGCATCGAAAGTCTGGGGTAAAGTTACCATGGCTAAAGAAACAAAGAATTACTTGTTGCTTCATCATCTCAAGAAGTGTTCTTAAAATTTAACAATCCTTAATAAAAAATATACTTAGTTATTATTTTACAGTTTCTTCCTTCCTTCCTTTTATTTTCTTTATTTTGTCGAACATAAAGTCGAAATTTTACTACTAAAAGCTAACTCGATAACTCCCCAGTTTACCTAGCCTTTTGACACTACCTCATTTGAACCATATCCATACTTAAGTTGTTTTAACTCGATATCCAGAAGAAGTTATTAGCTGTAAATGTCCTGTAAAATGTGTTTAAATAAACAGATTCTGATTCTGTCCACAAAAGAAGTCTGATTTCAAAAATTCTGTCCTCTCAGTTTGAGTTTTAAAGCAAGTAGTAAACTAAACTAAAGTAAACTAACTATATTTATCGTCTTTACGATGGGAGTGGTTGCCTATTCTCCCAAGCCAGTGGCTTTTGTTTAATCGCTCGACGGCACAGACCTCGGCCCAAATCGTAGCCCACATGCAAACCGAGGATTCGATCCCGGGTCCAGAGAGGTGGGAGGTACGAGTGCTAACCACTCGGTCATCCTGACTCCCCCAGTGGTAATATCAGTAATAGGCATCTGTATAATCTTGCAAGATTGCCGGTGGTTTTTAAATTAATAGGGTGGTTGATTTGTGGATAATTTAATATTGAATTCATTAGTAATAGTCCTTCTTAAAACGTTAACTCCCTTAAATTAGTTTTATTTTGCTGTCGAAGTGTGCGAGTGACTGAAAATCCTTGTTTGAGACCTTCTAACAAATTATGTGAAAATATGTAGATCAATTTCAAACAATGCTTTTATCTAATATAACAATGATGGTTGTTGATTGTCCATGCAATCTAATACTGCGCTGGGTCAACTCAACTAACCACTTATAACTTTGTAATAGATAGTTTTTATAAAAACCGTTCTTTGCGCAGCGATTGCAACTAATATTGGACCGTAGAGCTGTCTGCAATCTTGAAGAAGGCTTTGTTTAAGAACAAGTTTTTAGTCAGTATCTATATATCACCCACAAATGTAATAACCGCCCTCAAATGTAATACTAAACAAATGTAATAAAATTCAATCGCAAATGTAATAAAATTCAACCACAAATGCAACAAAATAATAACCACAAATTCAGAAACGTTTTAACCACAAATGTAATAAAACCATTAACCACATGACTATCAGAAAGAAAAACGGCCTTAACAAAAATACAGAATGTGAGTTAAACGTTGTTGTCATTTGCTCACTCACGCGTACCGACATCTGAACCTTTTTCATTACCCAAATTTATCTTTCCCCAAATAGCCCAATTGTCAAAACGATATTGTATTATCGTTGAAATGTGTTATCCCGAACTGTACTGCAACCTTACTGTTGTTAGGATAAGCGTTTTTTTTCATGGCATTTATTTCTTCCACAAAACTCGCGAGGCGGCCGTTTAGAAAATCTGTTCTCATGCTGGCCGTAATATGCATGATACGCGAGTCTCCCTACACCAACGAGTCGGTGGAAAGGCTCTAATCGCTTTCCAAATTTCTTTATAAGTTTAATATATACTTAATGAAAAAAATTTAGAGTTCTTGAATTTTTTTTTGCGACAGGTGTTTAACAGAATTTATCGTTATATACTAAGACTTTCACTCGACAATTTGAGCTCTGTGATTGGTTGGTTCTTGGTCACGTGCCCCTCATAAAAATCAAATGTTTCCCGACCGGGATACGATTGCGTGGTTGTTGCCCGCCCGCAACCTTTGTTTGTTTGTTTTTGCTGTATGATTGTTTAAGGGAAAGTCTAAATACATAACGAAGCCATTAATAAATAGTCCCTCGGAAAATAAGTTAGTTTTGTTTTCCCATGAGTCCTGATGGTACTATACATCAAGTGTATAATGTAGAATTTTGTTTGATTCAATATGTTGTAATATTAACCAACCGTTTAAATTTGTCTGCAGCCTGGTTACTGGACTGTAGCACAGCCGGGTGTTACCGCAGCTTATAACCCAGTTAACCAGTCTCAGAATGTAGTATACCCCGCTGCAAGTGGGACGACACAGCCACAGTTGCAGACAGCTCATGGAAATCAGCTGGTATGTTGCATAAAAAGTTGTGGTTTTGACATTTGGAAATGGTATGACGTTCATATTTTCATTAACATAAATCTAGCTTCAACATTGAGACAAAATGGACCCAAATTTTATAAAGTATCGCAAAATGAATAACCAATGTTGTAGCTCGATACTCAATAGTCCAAAATTGTTAAGTTGCAAAGATTGTATGGCTTGGTGGCAAGAGTTGTCTCAACTCCATACAATAACTAAATATTTTGGATTTTTAAAAGGCTCATTTCTCCGAAAGTATCCAATGTATCAAGCTAAGGCTTTGAATGTTTACTGACTGTGCCACACTCTATCGAATTTTCAGTTTATTTTGTTCGAATGTGGAAGTCGGATTTATGTTTGTATTATGTAAACAATGAAATTTGCCAACTGACTTTGGTTGTTTAGATGTCAAACTAAACATCTAAGTTGCCAGGTATGGCTTGTTCCCATTATTCAACCACAAAGTTTCGTCATTCAGCCACAAATACATCATTTAGTTTGCTGTATACACGTCTACATACCTATAAACAAACACGTATGCATGAATAGAAAAGCCCTTAGAAAGGTTCTTATGTATATCTTCATAAACACTTTTTGTTGTTATATATGTTCTTATGTACTTATTATCCGGTTATGATCGACAGTTGAATGTTCTTTACTTGACAGCCCAATGCGACAAAGAACCCGGATGCACCTCCAGCCTACGAATGAGGAAGCTTTGTTGTAAAGCCTTAATTCCCTTAAATTGCCTATGACATGAAGTATTTTGCTATCTCAGTGGATAGATCTTACCAAATTCATGAGGGGGTAGGGGTGAAAACTTTTTGTCAAAATATTTTATGGTTGTTGAGATGTTAACAATTAATATTTTCAAGTGATGACGTCACTGTACGTACAGGCCAGTTTTATTTTTTTAAAAAAAATATGCTGCAAATCCTTAACTTTTGGATAAATTGAAGCCAAACTTGGACTGATGATGTATCTCGAGGTGTTCTTCAAAGTAGTTAAAATTTTTCGTTGTCGCTCGTTTTTTGGATCAAAAAACTGCCTGGAAAAGCATGCAATGACGTCATCGCTTGAAAACACTAATTATTAAAATCTCGAGAAACGTCAAAGATTTCGACAAAATATTTTCACCCCTGTTACTCATTTAGCAAGGTCAATCCACTAGGATACAAAATGTTTCATTTCATAGGCTCTGTAAAAGAGTAAAAATGCTCAATAATATTGCACTATTTAGAATGGTACAGTTTGTAGCTGAATACTTGAATTCTTAGCTGAGTGATAAAGTATACATCTATCAATCCAAAGGCAAGTATGTGTTGCCATGGTACGTAATTTCGTAGTTACTGTTTTAAAAATAAGACTTGCTACATAGTAGCAGTTAAGTTACTACAGTGAAATACGTGTACTTCAAGGAAGCCTTAAATCCTGATTATGTTTTTATACTGTATCAAGTATGTAGTATAGAAATAGAAAACGAGCGCGCGCGCTCTGTTCAGTGATAGAAACACGCGTGAACTTTTTAGTTCACGAAAGAAGTGCTTAGAGATAAACGAGCTGCAGGCTTCTTGAGTAAACGTAAAAGTTTACAAATGTTATCCCGATGAACAGAGCAAGTAAGCGAGTTTTGTATTTCTTTTTTAAAGTAAGGCACCAAGTCACCAAAGTCAATCAGAACGCGCGTTATATATCCTTTATTTTATAATTTAATTTAATGACACTGCTTCTTTTACGACGGCTGTTTTATTGTAGAATGTTTTGGCACAGAAAGCTCAATGTGGCTACAATACTGCTTTAACTAAATTTCGCTGTCCAACTGTTCGTTTATAGATAGCGATTCAACTTTAGTGGTTTTGAAGAGTGCTGTGTAGCAATGCTAGAGCTGACTGAATGTGTCTAGATCGGTTTCAGAATACTCTAACTTTCTCGAGTTTCTGGGCTTTCACTTGTCACTTAATGCTATTGATGATTGTGCTGTTAGTCTCTTAAAGGTCTCGTATTATTGGTGCGTGCGCAGAACCTAGGATGCAATCTCAAAGTATTACACCATTTGGTTAATTTTTGCTCCGGTGTCAAGGTCTTATGAATTATTTAATATTGGTTAATGTAGTGTTAAACTAGGCTGAGGGCGGTAAAAAGACAGACTTTTTTGTAGCTTTATTTATGTCGTTTCTTTGCTGAAATATTTGTATTTTACAACGAGTGCCAACCGGACTCAAGGGTAGCTATAAAATTTTGCTTAATAAAATGTGTATTGCACCATAACCCAATCTCTTGCTGTTTTAAAGTGCGTCGTCTTGACTCAAGGGTCGCTTAACATTACTTAATAAAACGTGTAGCGCAATTTTATTATTCATTCTGTTTACACTTTACGCGTTCCAATATTGTTATTGACTGGTTTGAAACATTTGATACTAGGTTATTTTACTATTATTATTATTATTATTATTATTATTACTACTATTACTATTATTTTATTATTATTCCATGAGTGTACGTTCGCTATGAGATGGCAGAGAGCCAACAAGGTGCGTAGAAAAATCATTAGAAAAATCTACTGGACAAGAAAGTTTGCGTAATCGTTTTGACGAAAGTTTGGTTTCTGGTTACATGCTGAACAGAGGATGGTTTACAAGCCGGCGGTCATGTTTTTCTACAAGATTATAGATATTATATAATACAGAGGTGTAGCGGCATTTATAACATCTAGTAAGAAAACTTTGAACAGCAGTTAAGTCAGAGACACTAGCAGAATAAACGGGAAGTGCATAAAGTAATTTAGGTAGGACTAGAGAGTTAAAAAGGTGATCTATTTCTTCTTGGTCATAACCTTCCTTGCGTAAAGATCTAATAATAAACAAACACTTGTTTGCATTAAAAAGCTTGTTCTTAATATGAAGGCTAAATTTGCAGTTACTCTGTAAAACTACTCCTAGCAATGTTATGCTTTCTTGTTGTTCTATATTATATTAACTTGGATAAACATTAACGTTAGATTTTTTCGCACTATTAGTTCTTTACATTTGCTTGTATTACAAAGCATTTCATTCTCGACAGTCCAGTTTATAAAGTGATCTAGAAGCTGCGAAGATTGATCGGGTAGGTCTTTACAGACAGAAGCAAGAACTGTACAGTCGTCTGCGTACTTAACAAGTGGGTCTATGTTCCCATCACTCTCTAACTCGAGATCATTTTAAAATATATTAAAAAGATAGGGGCCGCCAACACTACCTTGAGTAGTGCCTTTGATAACTTCCTTCCATTCACATTTTACTCCATTACAAACTACTCTTTGTTTTCTTTCTTCTAAGAAACTAATGTACCAGTTTATAACATGTGGATTAAAAGGGCTTTTCTTTAGTTTTTCTGCTAATAAATTATGCTTGACACCATCAAACGCTTTAGTAAAATCCATTGTAAAAATTCTGACTGCCTGAGTGTCCTTTTTATCTAGAGACTTAAGATAATCATTTTGTACTTTTAGAAGCGCATTAGTGCAGCTACCACCTGACCGATATGGAAACTGAGAGTTACTTAAGTATTTATCTAGGCATGTTTTGTTAAAAGAAAAATGTACTGTTCTTTCAAACGCTCTTGCTATCACTGGGGTGACATGAATTCCTCTAAAATTTGCGTATTCCCTTGGGACGTTAGAATTGATGTTAGCTCCCTTCCACCGAAACGGCCAGGATTGTGTGGCTAGTGATCTGTTCCATAGTACTTCAATAACTGGAGTGAGTATCCCGGCATGTACTTTCCACACCAAGAAAGGTATTCCATCTGGCCCAGTTGCTGTGCGCTTAATTCGTGAAAGCGTGTGGTGAACTTGTGCTGAGGAGAGCTATGGGAGGGGCGTGTTGTGGACAATCGGGATTGGCGTGGGTCTTATATAGTTGTTGTCAAAACAAAGTTCTCCAGAGTAGTTGTTCAGCCCCTGGATGAACTTTTGATCAAGGTTTGGTGCGTTTGTTTCTCTTCTGTGTGACAGTTGGTCTACTTTCCGCCACCACGCCTGTGATCCCAGCTTGCCTGACGCAACCGCGCGGCGATTTTGAACAATAACTGTTCCTATCTTTTGTTTTAACTCGTTGGTATCGTGTCCTAGCCTGGTCAGTTTTGCTTTTTCTTAAGAAGAGATTTTACTAGGGGACTCATCCATGGTGGGTCTCGGGATGACATTTTTACAGTCTTACAGGGAAAGCAAGTGTCCATTAATTTTTCAATCATCGCGTGCAACAATTCGGCGGCCTCATTTAAATCCGAATAGCTAATAACAACTTTCCAGTCTTGGTTTAAAAGTTTTTGATGGAATTGTATTCTTCGGTGTTATCTGTAATCACGCATTGTGTGTTTGCGTCTCAGGGGCTTTAACTTTACGTTTGCCGGTAGAATAAAGCCTTTGTGATCAGTTTTGGCTTGTGCCACAAAAGGATAACTCCTAGCAAAAAGCGTTTTTGTTTGTAAGGCAATTGTTCAAAATCGAACCGCTGCGCGTTGGAAAGTCAACAAGAATATTCAATCCGGACAGAGTTGATATTTTTTCAAGATCGATTTGGTTCAAATCACCTCCACATACCACGACTCCTCCAGGATAGCTTTCTAAAAACTCGTACACAGTGTCTGTCATAAAGTCAATAAATTCTGCCTCTGAATACTTAAGTTTTGGTGGATGGTAAATTCCGCAGAACAGCATTTGATGATTGGATGGTAGTTCTATTTCTTAACTGATCGTTTCGTAAATTTCGGACCTTTTTACTTTTTTCACATTGATGTTACTCCTAGCATACATGGCAACTCCTCCATTCTTCCGATTACCGTTTCCAAACCAGTTCTGGTCCCTCCAATATAGCGTGTAGCTTGAAATATTCACCACTGAGTCAAGGATAGTATTTGTAAGAAGGGTTTCGCATATAACACAGAGATCGACATCATGTGCGTAAAGATCTGACTCGAGCGCAACACTTGCCCAACTCCTTTCTTTACCTTGGCCAGACTTCAAATGTTCAAGAACATACATTATGGTACAGCAAATTTGTCTGAAATGATCCTTTTTGATGTTGATCTTACGTACTCGGTTTGAACTTTCTGCGATGTTGGTGTCGTTGATTACTGGCCCAGGATTTACGGCTATGTCCATATAGATGGTAATGTCAATAGTAGGCGGAAAATCCGGCGGTGATAAACAAATATAGCCATGTTTCGACCAGGTTATCTGTTCCCGCCAAATGCGATTCCTGAGGTTGAATGTTGCCCGGCGGTGGCGAATACAGTTTTGAAAATTAAAGCACATTGTGAAACTAGAACCTGCCTGAATTATCGTGGCATCATTGCTTCATTAAGAGAGTATAAAAACTTTTCGAATCGCCAAATAAAATCGGTCTTGATAAAAAATTTAGTAGAAAGTACAGAGCGATAAAATGTATGGCAGCCATGTTGGCCTGGCTCGGTTTTCCTAATTCCTTGATAAGATTTTGTTTTCATCGGTAAGGCTATGGTCGGCAATGATAAAAAATATTGTAATGTTGAGGCATATGAAGATACGTATACTTATCAATTGCCGCATGAATCGCCTTAAAGGAAAATACTTGTAAATTGACCATCTTGTTTTCTTAAGTAGCGATTTGAAAAACTTTTAAGACAGCCCTTGAGTTCCTCTTTATTGATTGTTTCTTCGATTGGCGTAACTGACATGAACTAGGTTTGTTAATTGTTCCAACTTAATTTGCGTTATTTTAAACTAACACAGATGCTTAAATTGTCAAAATAAAGATTTGAAGTTGCTACCCTGAAATATTTTCATGCCGTACTGGCTTTCTTTTTGCTCCCTGGTTTTGCGTTCTGTAACAGTTCAAGGACTTCTTTTTCATATTCAACTCCAGTGCGAGGCAATTTTATCATTCAAAAGTTAATAGTTACTTGACAGGTCGCGACCTTTTACTCCATGTGGGATCGTTTTGGTTGTTAGCGGCATGACGGAGACAATCACAGGCTACGAAATGCTAAATGTATCTGTCCGGTTCTGTAGAAAAGTTTTGACGGTTAAAATTCTTCGTATTTCGATTTGAAAATATATAATATATATAGAATTACTCTCGGCCATACGTACGCTATTCTGAGAGGGCCACGTTTTATTTATAAAATCATTTAAAACTGGTCAGTGATAAACAACAAATTCATGTCTCCGTGAAAGGTTGTCGAAGCCGCCTACCATAAAAAAATTGGGTCTTCGACTTCACAGAAACCGTGTGTAAGAAAAAGCAAGTTTTGCCATACGAAGTATTGTACTTAACAAAAATTTATAACGTAGTTGTGGCGAATCAGTTTATTTTCAAACTACCTTTACTCCAAACATTTTAAAATCAACTTAATCTTACCTACGGATACAACGTTATCGGGCAAACTATTTTGTGGTTTTGTTTCTAGAAGTCTTCCGTTACGTTACAAATTAATGTCAGAACAAATTAGGCAAAAAGTTCGATCAGCAAGCCCTATCTTAGAGAGAAGAAACTAATGGTATGATTTCTGATCGAAACTGTAAATAACGTTGAGGCAGCAGCTGAACAGACCTCGAGTATTATTCAGCGGAACTATGCAACAACACAATAAATAAATCGTCGTTCAGATAAATTGTTTCTAAGTTCTACCAGACAAAAGGAGCCAGCAGGAAGAAGCTGCTGAATTTTAAATATTGTGTGGAGGACATAATAAACAGATCAAGAGCAGCATTGATATTAGATGATTTTGATATATACTTTACTTGCCTTTACTTGCCTTTCAAAAATTTCTAGAATAACCATCATTTAACCCAATAGCCAATGCGTTTATGCCAAGTGGTTTGAAATGTGTGGTCTGGTCCTTCATCAAGGCAACAAGCGGGAAAACGACGACAACAGTTGACTTTTCGCAACTGTAAACCTTGCCAAACATCCGAGGCACTCCTGCCAAAACCAGTGTGAAGAATCGCAAATACAACCACAGGTGGCCAATTCAAAGAGTTCGAAATGAGTTACGTTTTAATTCGAACTAGATTTCCAACGGTCGCTCTAAACTGAGTTTAAAAACCGACCAGAAATAATTGTCTTAAATTTTGATAGATGCTATCCAGAATACATGATTGAGACGGTAAAATAAAAGTTTTTTGCTTACCTTGTGTAAATGGTGGTGTTTGTTGTCATTTAGATGGGTTTCCGGACGGGTTTCTGTCGTGCGACCCTCATGTGGCTTCGCTTCACTACATAAAAATTAACAAGGCTGGCAACTTTGTTCGCCCGACGAACACGGTCGGCCTCAGAAAACGGCCACAAAACCATCTTCACATACCGAACTCACAAGATATCCCACAATCTCTGTGCGGAAAATCGCCAAGATTCAATACGCATTACTGCCTAATCTTGACATTCGAAAACTATAGTTGAAATGATTTGGGCTTTCGCCATATGATACGGACAAACATGAAGGACCACTTTCGCCACGTGATAAGTCAAATCTTCCCCACCTCTACACCCAAGGCAGCCAATTGAAACTTCAAGCAGCACTAAAAAGCCATGCTTAAATTTTCAAAACAAAATATCCAAGGCTGCACCGACATTGTACAACTTAAACATCATTTTAAAGGACAGCTGCATAGATTTTGAAAAGATCAGATGTGTTAAAGTGTATATATCACTATCAAGGAACTTGGTCTGTTAGAAAGAGATTTTGAAAAAGAAGAAAAATATCGTTCGTTTCATTAAAATAACTCTTTTGGTTGCTGAGTAATAAATCTTTTTCAAATTTGCAAATTACCAATCTTGTGACGTCAAAGTCGGGAATCCAAAGGGTAAAATTACAAAACAGTCAATCTTTCTTGAAATACCAGATCATTGATTCTGAAACTCCGCACTTTAACACAAACACAAACACGTGTTAAAGAGATAACAGTTGTTTTGTAGTTTTTCCCTTTGGATTCCCGACTTTGACGTCACAAGATTGGTAATTTGCATATTTGAAAAAGCTTTATTACTTAGCAACCAAAAGAGTTATTTTAATGAAACAAACGATATTTTTCTCCTTTTTTAAAATCTCTTTCTAACAGACCAAGTTCCTTGATAGTGATATATACACTTTAACGGTTCGATGCTTGAAGTTTCAATTGTTGCCTTTGGTGTGGAGGTGGGGAAGATTTGACTTGTCACGTGGTGAAAGTGGTCCTTCATGTTTGTTAGTAACATATGGCGAAGAGACATCTTTAAAAACCTACAATTATACAATAGTTTTGTTCGGGTTTTAACTAATGCCTCCATTTTACTTTTTTCCCAAGTATTTTCACAGTTAGCAACAAAAATTAAAAATTATGTATATTAATGCAAGCCTAGAGTTAATTTTTATTAGTTTTGTAAATTAAGGAGGGGACGGGGGGCATCAGAACGAGAGGGTTAATTGCACAGAGAATTACTATATTCGTATTTCTAGAATCTGAAGAGCGGGCTGGCTAATACTCGAAATGTCAGTTGGTATTTGCTTCCCGCGACGGTAAGCTTTCTATGGTAAAGATTACAAGATTGATTTATCAGTTCAGCCATAGTTGAGAAGATATTTGTCCCTGCCTTTTCCGTAATGATTTAGTCAGATATTACGCATAGTAGAACTCGATCAAGCCAGTTCGTTGTCGTATTTAAACAAATAATAACAACCGATTATGCATCACCGAGTTATTCAATAAAAAGTGAGAGAAAGAGAGAGAGTTGAGAACATGGCTGGCTCGCATGGCTCGCTGGCTCGCAGGCTCGCATATTGTCAAAACTCGGTGAGATAGCATGTCACGCCAGTCATCGATCGGTGATCGGACCAATCAGTGACGGATACCAGAATCTGGTATCGCGGAACAGTGTTTCGTAAGGAATGTCCACAGGCTCTTCTTCCCTCCCCTCTCCCCAGTCCTCTTCCCAACTAGTTTCGTCGAAAGCCTGTTCACAGGCTACTAAGAACAGCTATATCGAACGCGCGAAGATGGTTCAAAATCGACAGGATCTACGACCACACGTTAGTAAGTAGGCCAAAAAAAACCAAAAAGCTGTCACCTGAACTTTTCACCGGAACCGACTGAAAGACCGCTGATGCCGCTAAAAGAGCGAAGCCGCTTGACTTGTATTAGGCCGACTTAGTAGAGAGGGAAAGGTGATTCATCGACGGGCTTTTTTATCTGCTTTATATTTTCAGAGTGGTTTCAAAATCTTTGGAGGTGACCAAAATCACGTGAATTATCACGACGTGTATTATCACGAATAACGCATGTTTATTTGTTTTTTTCACGTGTCACGTTTAATTCATTAAGCACGAATCACGAAAAATAATTTGCCAAAATTACGCTTCACGAGCAATAAAATATCCCAATCTCGGGTCACGAGAAACCCCCTGTACGCCCCCCTAATTAGACCGATTTTTTAAAAAAGACTTTAATACAGTGCCAGCTTTCTAGAATGACGTGCATATGATTAGGAATGCAAATCCGAGTGGTTTGCAAGACGTCAAACTGTCAAGCTACGTACTTTATATTTAACTGTAAGGTGTGACCGAGGCGACGTTCAAGGCGAACTCGATTCAAATTTTCTAACATGGCGTATCATCCAAAAATCATTCGAGCTCTAGCAATTACACAGCTAGGTTTGGGTGGACTTCTTATTGTCTTCGGAATCCGCATATTCTTTGTGCATGTTGAAAGACATCTGGAGTTTATTCAAAATGGTGGATTCGGGCTCTGGGCCGGTGCTTGGGTAAAATTCAAACTTGTTTCTGTTTTTATTCCATTGCAACCTTTGTTTGCTAGTTGCAGTAACTGTATTGTGAAACTGGAAACTTGTTAATAAAACAAGGTTTAAAAGAAAATTAGGTGTCGTGTTGAATAATTAAATCTTTATTAGTCGGAAAAAAATACCGAGTCTTCGGTCGAACCGAAACCTTGTAATTACAGTATAATGACCTGCGTTTGTCTGACCTAATCTTGTAATGGGTCCTATTCATACATAGAACAGATGAATTTCCAATAATGCGATCTGCGACGAAAAACAAAACCAGATTATGCTGCATTGTCAGATCAATTTTTAGTTAAAATTTATGTACACGTCGTCTCGTGTATATACAGCTGGATTCGGTCATTATCAATTGACGTGCAACGAAGAAACACAAATAACACCGTTTCCGGGGAGCGGGGGAACCCCCCTTGCAAAATGCTACTTTAAACTTTGCAAATTAATATTATACTACGAAAGCCGAGAAGGGACAGACATTTCCGTATTCAAAATTTCCGTGTTCAAAATTTCTGTATTCAAAATTTCCGTGTTCAAAATTTCTGTATTCAAAACTTCCGTGTTCAAAATTTCTGTATCCAAAATTTCCGTGTTCAAAACTTCAAAATTCAAAATTTTCGTGTTCAAAATTTCTGTATTCAAAATTTCCCTGTTCAAAATTTCTGTCTGTATTCAAAATTTCCGAGTTCAAAATTTCTGCATTCGAAATTTCCGCGTTCAAAATTTCTCTATCCAAAATTTCCGAGTTCAAAATAATTTCTCTATTCAAAATTTCGGAAATTTTGAACACGGAAATGTCTGTCCTTTCTCGGCTTTCGTATTATACAGATCAAAACAGCGTTGTGTAAAAGTGATATCGATATTTTGACTTCAGTAAATCATCAACAATTTTTCTCTACAATTCCATAAACCGGATATCGATAAAATTTTTCTTTTGTAGTAAAGATTCCAAAACAAGTGATTGGCTACAGATACCTTGCATGAGAAACACCGAACTAGAACATAGATCTAATCTTTAAAGTTAAATGTTGTCGAACCTCTTCTAAAGGATAAAAAATAAGTACCTTAAATTAAAATAATATGCAATTTTACTTTTCAGGGTCACTTGCGAAAATGTCCACCAGCATCTGCATGCCCAGGTTTAGGGATCCCTATCCATTTTCAAATGAAGTCCCCCCTCCCCCAACACATTGCTTATAACATGTTGTTAGATAAAATAATGGACTAATCGAATCTGAGACTTATTATCACCCTACTTAATCTTTGGAGCCATTACCCCCATTCTTTTTGAAGACTACATAAATTATAGCTAAATGCCCAGTATTTATTTCCTTTTCCTGTACTTATATTACCTTATTGAAGTTTGATTGTTTTAGTCAAAAAGTTTGCTGCTCATGCAACTTCATGATTTTTAAAGAAGGGTATTCATTCCAAGAAACTAAAGAGAAACTTAAATCACTTCCTCAGATAACCATCTTCTTCAATTCATTAATGGCTTAAATTTATAGTAATATTTGACATAGTAGCTAAGCTTACAGTTCTAACATAACTTGAATGTTTTGCAAAAGGCATTTTAAGTAAAGGTCCGAGTAAGAACTTGGGAGGTCAGCGGCAATGGAATGCAAAAAGGTGCTAATTGCGATATTGTTAAACTGTTGATCTGATTGGCTAAGCTTTAAAAATTGATCGTATCTTCATGAGTAAGCTTATGTATTTGTTTCCAATACACTCATTCAATCCTTCTTAGTTGAAACATTTCTATTTTTGAATTTAAGAAAAATTCCATGTGGGAAACATTGGAAGTTTGATGATTTTCTTTGCTTTTGTTCTTGAGTTCTATGATTGGCTAAATTATTGTAGCACAAAAAAAAACATTGCTTTAAAATAGAGTTTTACTGCTTTTTACTTAATTCAAAACTATGTTGTATACAAATTGATGTGTTCGCAGTATGAAAATTTAAACATTCTGGCGTGGGGAAAGCGAAATGCCGCAGAACAAAGGGAGGCTCTTTATGTAATTCTTAGGCGGACCATTACTTAATTAAACTATATTTTTATTGTTACGTATTTATCGAGTAATAAAACACAAAGCAAGACAAGATTTCAAGATGTCAGCAAAAATAAACTTTTACTAAAGATCACATGACCAATTACAGTAACACAAACTTGCCCCTGTCCATTGCCGGGAGTTTAATACTCAACAATTATTATGGCAAGTAGATACAGAGTGTATCAAGTATTTATGTAATTATGAATAGATATAACACTATCTAGGCCCACAACTATCGAGGACATGCATGCTGCGCTGCAGTAATGTTTGGTTGAGACTATACAGTAATCTGAAGATAATAATTATTGTTCATTATGCACAGATTGATCAATCTATAATTGTAAAGTGAAAGAGCTAAGTGCCTGTAGTTTGTGTCTTAAAAACTGTCATAGCCACTTTAATTTTCTTAATTTTGTAAACTTTTCAAGTTATAATTTCTTTCCTTTTGTGATTTTTAGAAACTTTAGAAACGAGGGCAGGGGGGGGGGGTTAAATAACTACTTTATACATTTAAAAGAAACAAAATTACAGTATTTGCAGTTAATTGGAATGATAATCATGGAGAACAACTGATCAAACTTTATTTTGCTTGTTTGCAGATTCTGGCCACTGGATTACTGGGGTTTTTTGGCTCCAGAGATCAACAGCTTCCCAACAAAGGCATTGTGAGTATATAGTATGAATAGACAGCATAAATCATAATGTTTTTAGAATTAATTCTAGGGGTAAGTTCTTGCCAGTCTTTTTTTTCCGTAAAATGCGTAACTGCATATATATACATTTTAAGTAAGATGTCTACATTTTTCTTCATCCAACAAGGGAACAGTTATGTTTAGGTGGGACCTCTTACTAGTTTCAATTATCGATATGGCAGTCAATAATATGGTTGAAATATAATAAAACAGGTTATCAGCTGATTTCTTCATTTTTTGTTGAATCTGCATACTTGTTAAATTGAAAACAACTTCAAAATTAACAAAAGCTGCCTGGCATGATCATATGCATGACTATAATACATTATATATATGGAATATTTAAAATGTTGATTATTACGTTCACTCAAAATACAAACCTGTCTTCTTGATCTGCTCATGATCACACTGAAGTTGCTTTTGATTGTCTAAGTGTCATGAGTGTCATGTTGGGTTTTTTTGAGTACTTGATGGTGCAGTTGATACAAATTTAGTGATAGTGCGCATTGCAGACTGATCAAAGCACATTTTACTTCATAGGTGTAATTGGTCATTTGTTTCGTATTTCACAGACTCTCGCATTTTAACAATTTGATAATTTGTAGTTACATATAGTTCAAATTTTATGAGTGAATTTGTTCTTCACGACCTTTGTAGTTTTTCTTAATGTAATCATAAATTCCTTTTTAGCCAATATGGAAAATTAGCATAATCAAGACAATCTGTCAGCACTTAGTACAGCTGAAACTTTATGAATGAATTTGTACTTAACCATAGATTCTTTAAGCCAATATTGTACAATATTCAAGGTTTCTATTTGAAGAGCTACCATGTGGATATACTTGAATAAAGTCATTATTATTATTCATATTATCATTAATCATACTATTGTCACTATTTGTTTAAAGTTACTAATTTTTTGTTTCAGCTTGGCTGGTTTATGGGCTTTGCAATTACTGCCTGTGTTATGGCTGGAATCATGGTGATTTCTTATTCTGTGGCCTTGTCGTACATCTCAAAGAAATTAAGACACCACAACTACCATGATTTCAATCATGGTCCTTATGCATTGAGCATTTACCGCTACGATTATCACGAAGCTGCAGGATTTTGTTCAGTGTTTCTTATCCTATCAGTTGGTGAGTTTTTTGTCGCCTTGGCATCAAGTATTTACTGTTGCAGTGCTGTTTGCAGTTACGGCAGAGCGTCAATGGTAAGCATTTTAGTAACTTGTTGTATATCAAGTTCAAAGTCATCCTTTTTATACCAGTCCATCACTGTTATCCATGACTTCTTTCACTAATACCGTACAGTATTTGACAAAATTAGCGCCCACGCCTGTGTAAGCACCAATCCCCCTCCCTTGCACAGCGGTGTTTTGAACTGTTATAGTTAACATTGCTGCGAAAATCGTGAGCCAAATCCTGAGCATTTCCAAAAATTTGCAGTTTTTAAAACACTTATATCTGCAACCTAGCTAGATCATTAATTCCAATAGAAAAATTATGGAAACTATAAGAAAGCATTGATATGGCAAAAACAAGTTTTCCTATGTGACCGAAAAATAACCGCAAATTTTTCCCTTGGCCTGATAAGCCTGGGACTGAGTAAAAATTTTCAAGTAGTCAGGAAAGTAACACTTTCTATGAAATCGTGCGCGAGAAAGGACCGAAACTTCTTGAAGAAAGATCTAAAACTTGTTTTAAAAGTAATAAAAGTTCGTTTCTAAGCAGGGTGACCTTTATGGTGCTTAAGTTTTGACTATTTTTGCGGTATTGTGTTGGCAATTGTTCAATAGCGATTGTGACTAAAAGAGAGTGAGAGATCATGTATTTTCATTTGTGTTTTATTTTCAGAAAACTGTAACTATGCTTAGTACTAGTGTTACATTAATTTCGAAAGCGTTGCCTTTTGCCCACCCTCAGATTATGCGAAACTTGTTGCAAAAAAAAAGAGGGGGGGGGGGGGTTCGGACGCTTGGTACGTCAAACACAGTACTGTTATTTCTAGCAGGTGATTATGAATATAAATGTCAAGCTGAATTTCGAAACCCTAGATCTGGTGCTTCCTTTCCAAGAATTTAAACCAGTGTTAAACTTTTTCCTAGCCCGCAAGCCTTATCTCAACTTGGCTTTTGTTGAGAGTTAGCAACAATTAAACAGAAACTGAAACTAAATCTTTGGCAAATCACAAACCTAATTAAAGGTTAATATTTCAGCCAAAAGACTCAATGCAATCTATAAAATCGGTCAACAGAGTAATTCATCATTCAAAACCTGCTCCTAAATAATATCTGAAAGTATTCGAAAAATGACCATGGGTCTTTTTCTTCTTTACGAGAATTTGACAATAAAAAGCAGGTAACTATGTATTTTTGGCTTGTAAGTTTTGTCGAGAAATAATGTACTCATTATTCAAGAACACTGTTTAAAAACAACATTGGGAAGTAATACACTTTGTTTAGTGTTCATACTGTCTAAACCTAGTCCCTTTATCTCGCGAGTATTAACTTATGATCCTGCCCAAAGGTTTCTCGTTCAATTTTGAACAATTACTTAAGAAATATGTTTCTTTTAGCCAAACCAGCAAGTGCTGTATGTTAAACCCGGAATGGGACAGGTTCAGGGGGGAGTTGTGATGATTTTACCGGGGACAACTGGTGCCGTTATGCAGCCAGCTCAGGGGCAAGGGCAGTATCTGGTCCAACAGCCTATGCAGGTAATTCTTTTGAGGGGGGGGGGAAGGAGGGGCAAGTGGCAATGAGGTAAGTGTTGGGATGTAATTTTAAGAAAACCGTCTAAGTTTCCATAGGGCTATAGTTATGTAATTGAGGCGGCCAGTTTGGGGACAACGAAAGTTTTTGTTCAACATTAACCTTTGCATGTAAATCTATCGGGTCAAGTCTCAATCCTGATGGAACTTTTGAGATCCAAAGGATGCACAGATCTGGTATGCGAGGGACCCTGGACTACTAGACGAGATTATTTCAGAAGTATTTGCTCTGCATAAACTTCAAAAAGACCAACTTTTTCAGTTTGTGAATGATAAATCAACTCAGAAAAAGCTGCTAATATAAAAACAATTTTAAAAGCCAAAGATTACACCGTCCACACTTTAAAGAACAAGAACCCGTTAAATATTTAGGTGTCTTTATAAACTGCACTTTATCCTAGGTTAAACGTATTTTTATATTTGTTCAAAAATTTCCAAAAAAACTGGTATCATCTCCAAACTAAGGCACTATCTTACTTTTTCCCAAATGAAACAATTGCATTGTACTTTAATATACCGTTGTATAACATAAATTATGCTAAAATTGCTTGGGGTTGTGCCTGCAAAACTCACTTAGAAAAAGTCCAGGTAAAACAAAATCATATTGATGTTTTTTGCTAAACTATATGGTAATGAAACTGAGAGTGCACTCACCACTCCTCAATCTGCTGGAATTATTAACAGTTGAAAACATCTTCTACCTTAACATTCTCAAGTTTATTCATAAATGGCATATAATCCAGCTACCAAAGCAATTTTACAATAGTAGTAGTGTGTGGGGATAGGGGCCTATATGCCTCGATTTCATGCTAAACCCAGACAGGGTCAGAGGTCAACAATGACGTAATGTCTGGGTGAAAACCAATGAAATAACGTAAA
>JAOBAT010012892.1:0-10144 GCA_026413305.1 Hydrozoanthus tunicans | reverse complement strand
TTCTCATAGGAATACTATGGACTTAAGTTGGGAGAATTTGCAAACTCATCTTTTGGCACTCTTAGGGGTTAAAGGGTTAATAGCTGAAATGGACCCACAAGGCAGGGCAGTTAGCGTTATTTAAAAACCACAAGAATCGAATCCCTGTCTAATGCTTAGAGTTGGAGGCCAGAAGTATACATTGACTGGTGCATAATTATTGTTACTCTTCTCCAGTCCCTCCTCCTCCAGATCCAGCATCCCTCTCTAGCCCTTGAAGCCAAAAATTTTGGTTGGTGGTATAATTTACATTTCTCATTTTTGCTTTTTTAACTTATTAATCAAGAGACTGCCAGCAGAGCAAGTTAAGCCAGCAGCTCTCGCAGAGACAGACAGGAGAAATGCAGAAATGTTTAGGGTACTACAAGACAACATGAATTCTTCTGAACCTATTTGGAAAGTAAAGGGGAGAGATGAATTATCACGAAAAGGAATTCCAATGTTCATTCGTGAAAATCGTCGAGACAAATGAACCAATAGTCAGTTTTGTTATGTTGAAGGGAAAAGTTATTTTTTTCAAATCCAAGAAAAGAAAGTTCTGTGCAATGGCTGGGTATATTATCAGGAACACAAGTTGCAGAGGTTTCAAGATTTACCTGAACAGTGGAAGGACAGAGCACAAAGAAGAAATGCTTCTTTCCTTAAACCATTTGACAGTAGTTCCTTAGTAGAACACACTGACAACAAGTTGCATTTTATACCAATTGCCAAATTATGTAAACAAAGGAGGGAGAATTATTCTAAATTTTTCAAGCAATCAGAAGCTGGCTGTTTAAAATTTGTGCTTTGTTAAATGGAGTGCTTGCTAACAATTCCAGGAAAATTGAGTGTATAACTAAATGCAAATCTGACAGACAGTGCGGGATGGTAGAGTGGACTTGATAATCACCCCCCCCCCCCGCCACCCTCTTTCTCCCTACCGATTTCTACCCAGAGACACTGATTAGCAAATCCTTCAGTAAAAAGCTTTATCTGCCAATAATGTGCAGGGAATTTTTTGCACTTAATTAATAGTCCCAAGGGAAACAGTTTTATTTTCTTGAGAGTCTCGAACATAAAGACTGGAGAGGAAAAAACTATTTTCATTCCCAGGAGACTGTGCATACATGAGGTGCTTTGTTATATATTTAGTCTTTCTCTTAAACAATCATTATAGCAAATGAAAATGTATTTGGTATACAAGCAACAACTGCACTATTGTATTATTGTTGGGCTCCATTTGTACTTGATCATGGCCACATGACCAAGAATCAACCAACCACAGGGCTTGTTTTTTTTCAGTCAAAGTCTAGGTATAAAGCATTATGTCAACTTAAGACGGGAGTACACCTATGCTTTTGTTGGATAGTGAGGAAGTTGAAAAAGATATTTTAATAAGAAGAATATTGAGTAAAATCAGCAAACCATTCCTCCTGGCAAGGGACTAGTACAGCTTTGGTTTGAGAACGGTTTGGTGAACTTATATCAAATGTTAACTTCAAAATTAATTTTTTAACTCCAAATTATCTAAAAATACCAATCTTCATGATCAAAAAAATACAACTTAAAATTCATCTGAAAAATCTTAAACAAATTTTTATTATTCAAGCTGGTTCCCCTTCATACCATCTGTGTTATAAGCGATGCAATTCTGCAGGTTCAAATCATGGATGGAGATATCGTTCGAAAAATGAGGAAAAGTGGCCACAAAGCTCACTTCAGGTGTACCCATGCTTTAATGTGTAATGAAAGCTTCACATCAGAAATGTTTCAGTTTGGTCAAGTGCTCATTGCTAATTCTGAGCCACCAGTTGTGTAATAAGCAGATTATTTATAATATGTGACAATTAACAGTGGCAATTAACAGTTTAATTGATTTATGATACTGTATGTGTGAAAAATGTCTCAGTTGATGCTTATTATCCTTAGAGTAAGAAATGTGAACTCAATACACACATATATGAGTTTGTATGGTTTATTAAGTTCGTGGGTTTCAATACCAGTATCATACTTTAAAGTTATTAACTGTGCCTGGGAGATATGAATAAAACACTTTCAATTAGGCTGCATTTAAAGGTTGTGCTTAGATGGTTCATGACTGCATTATTTTTATTATTGCGACTGAACTATTGCTGCCAGAATTTTTTTTCTAAAACTGGTGCCAACCCTCGTTAGATCTCTTCCTGTTCTGGCAGTAATAATTACTTGTTCCAATGAGGAGCAAAGTTTTTTTTATCAACTTCCTTTTGACTGGACCAGGGTTTGGCAACTCTCAAATCACTCCCAAAACGCAGACTATGTGTATTATAACTAGAATTTTGGATCCCGCGTTTGTAAGCCGTGAATGGATTTTTTATATTTAAAATTTATCGATGAAGGTTGTGTTGGTACAAATAAATTAAGCTCTTATTTAGTAGTCTCCTTCGCAGCTGTTCGTTTTGTTCGCCTCATCTCCTCTCGGTCTCCCTTCCCCTCCGTTTGTAACTGTTTAAAAATCGAGAATTTTTTGTCCCTTTTGCGAAACAAACAGGGTGACTTGTAAGCAATTCGGTTGGCGGTTTTTTGTTAAAGAGTACAGCAAAAACATACATGAGTGTTAGATTAATAGCAACTTGGACCATGTCAAAACTTAGTGTGGTAGTCAGTTGAGTGTAGATTATTTGATTCCTAAACCAACACAAAAAGTATTAAATTTTGATGAGTAAACCGGGATATTTTTTACGTGGTCTTACATAACATCTCTGAAAGACTTTCATAATGTGTTGAAGAAAACGGTTTGATGAGCTTGTCAAATCAGCCTTATTAGGAAAATTAAATCACCTCAAAGTCAGCTTATATAACACAAGTGAACCGCTAAGCAATATCAGTTTGGAAATACTATGTGACTGGCATGCCAAATGCATAACTATTTTTTCGTGTTATTAAAAAGTATGTCAAGTTTTATGGGAAATGCAAAAAAGTCCGAACCCTTGTTTTCACCGTACGCGTAAATCTGGTTAGATTTCAAGATAATTTTTTTGATCAACAAGTTGTTGGTTCAAGACGGTTGAGCCTCCGGCTCGAATGAACAAGGAACCCAAAGTGATGGTTAAATATAGCCTTTCATTTATTAGTAAAAAGAAAAAAGTTAAGTTTCTTGCTTCTAGTATAGCCAAAAATTCAAAATTTGCTGTTCGTGATTTACTGTTTCCTTTTTTTCCTCGACTAATTCATTCCGTTTATCAGTGTGAAGGCTATCAATTTTTTCCGGGTTTAAGAAAGTCAAGTATTTGACACGCGACAAGAATAGTTGTGCAGTGATTATACTATGGGAAACACTTCTCCAAAAGCTTACATAACCCTTTCAGGATGAGTTGTCTCGCATAACTCTCTTTTGTAACCACGTCTTAATTTGGGCACAGGCTGAATGTTATTAAATAATGATTTCAGTATTGGCTGCCGTGCATGCAGTTTTTGTTTTTCTGTTGGTACAAACCTACAAGTCAACACTTAACTCTGAGGGTGACTTCCGCACAGTTTGTCAGCCACTAACGTCGACAACATTCTTTCTCAGAATTACATGCACTGACCAGAACTTTCCTCACCAAACGATCGACTGGTTCTCCTGGGTTGAAGCTATTTACTCAAGTCAAAGTTGTATTGACATGAACATTACACTCTTTAGCTTATAAGAAAGTCGAATTTTTCGACTAAGGCTGAACGTTCTTAAATCATTTGAAATGATTTTCGGGATATCATGCAGCCTCAAATGTTCTTAAACATGATTGTTCTTAAAGTATCTTTGCTGACTTTCTTGCCAGCTTGTCTCAAGAGATATCGATGTATGTAAGAACTGCCATTTGGTTTTACACGTGATGTAAATTTAAAATTGTTATCTTTAGTCAAGAAGCCCATCGAAAAGCAATTTTTTTACTAACACTGTATGAATTATTTGCAATAGATTGATACTGTGGCGGATCTAAGGGTGGTTCGGTCGAGCCCCCTAAACTGAACGTATAAACGATTAAACCACTTCAAATTGCCCCTGAAAATCGCTGGAAATCGCATTTCAGAGGCCCTTAAAATTAAAGATTTTCCAGGGGAGCATGATCCCGGCCACCCTAGGGGCTACCGCCTTCGGCGGGCGTCCGAACCCCCCTTCGTCAAATCCTGCATCCGCCCCAGTGATATATCATAAATAAATGTTCTTCAACTTTTCTCAGCCATGTTCCTTAACATGTTTTTAATTTTTTGGCGATTTTCAACTTCATGAATGTTCTTATAAATAAAGAGTGTAGCTGAGAAAAAATTAATTCTGTAATCTTGTGTTTGTGTACCATTCAAATGTTATTCTTCGCGTTTCCCTAGTCTGAGTATGTTCTTAAAATACTCCAAAATTTTGGGCATTTCTCAGTCTTGTGTTCTTATAAAAACAGTTCTTATAAAAAAAGTGAATATATTTCTATTATTTTCGTATGTAGATAGATACTTGAACTGGCCACAATATAGGCCGAGGTTAACACAAATTAGGTATTTTAGATATCCTGTGGTTTATAAGTTGTGCAAGTGTGTTTTATCTGTGTATAATACAAGTTACTTATGTAACGCCTTATGTGATGACATAAGACAGCGCGTTAAGGAAACATTTAAAAACCGTCGTTTTGGCGAAAAATCCTACATCTTGCCCGAGTGGTTGAACGGAAAACAGAGGTAGAAGAAAAAAGCGTGCTGGTCAGAGGTAAGTAATCTTTTGGAGAGTCGCAACCCGAAATTGAGAAGAAGCTGGGCAGATTCTAAACTTTTTCAGCCTCAAAATTAGGATAGAATAGTTAAACTAACAACAGTAAAATTTCAATCGATGATTCACGTAAGACGTATGTCAGTGTCAGAATCTCGTATCAGTTCTCCTTGACTCAAAAACTCGACTTGACAATTGCAAACTTAATATCAACGGATCTGGATGGTAACAACTTTTAGAGCAGAGAGTTTTTCTATCTCTGAAAGAAGCGTGTATTACAACTGCATGACAAAGGACGTTTAGACGTTTCAGTGAGGCTGAGGAATTGCGACGAGCCGCAAGAGAGTTGGAGTCGATATTCCAGCTTTTTTAACAGAGCGGTAGGGAATTGGCACATATATCGTTTTGTTCCACGAGAAACGTCAATTTGACGTTTGGGGGTGGAGAGGTTCTCGAGTCTCACGTTTCTTCTGTATCAAAACGTGGAAAAATGGATAGTTTGCTAATAATATAAAATAGACTTTGAAAAAAGAGATTTATTCCTTCACAATTTTGCACATTTGCTACGTGTTTGGTTAAAACATTTTTTTCTTTAGGCCTTTCTTTAGATGGTCATACTGAAATGGGGGACGGTATCGTTGTTGGTATGGTGGGCAGCTGTTGCCGAGCATTTTTTGTCGATGACAGCGAAATTTCGGATATCAAGCATCAGCTTATTCAGTTTTGTTAAACCACAAACAATTTCATTAGTTCTGGATTTAAAATAGATCAGATGGAAGGTAGATTTTCCTGCTTTGAATCAGTTGTGTTCCCTCGTTCATGATGGGTGATTTTAATATGCAAAAAAGGATTTTCTTTTTAACTGTTATCTGTCATCGGTCTATTGTTCTTTGTTAGCATTTTGCTAATTTTAGAACAGAAAATGTTGACGATTGTGTTCTAGCTAGCTATGGATTACAGATTATAAAGTATAAGTGTGTTAGAATGATACGCAATAAATGAAGTGAACTGGAAGACTTTCTTCAATCTAATTTCTAATACTGTGCATACATATAGAAACACTTGGAACTGATATCTTTTACATCGATTTATCAGATATAAATATCGATAATCATGGCTGACGTTTCTAAGGGGGGGGGGTGGAGGGGTTCGTGGAGAAACGTCAGATTAACGTTTCTTGTGGAGCAAATCGATATGTGCGACTTCCCTTAGTCGAAAGCCTTGAAACTGTTACAGATCGATGAAGAGAACATTAGGTACGAAAGGAAGCAGTTGAGAGTTGGTTCGGCCAACAAAATCGAGCGCCGAAGGCGCGATGCTCCTGGCACGGGAAAATTTGAAATTTTGCTCTTCTAAAAAGCATATTTCGCGCGTCTTCAGAGAGAACTAGCCGAAAATAAAAGCGACACTTGTGTAGGCCTTGGTGGAATGTGTTCCTAAAAGTGGCTTATTATGCTACTGGCAGAGCTCGAAATTTTGACAACGCATGCTAGAATTCCCAAACTATGCTCCTAATTTCCGAAATTATGCTCACAAAATGACGTAGATTCTGTGCATATAGGCGCGCAGTAACGCAACAACGACACCAAATTATGTTTTTTTGTTGTAAATTTATTTGTGTTTAACGTTTTATGACAGTTTGTCTCGGCCCTCAGCTGCCCAAATAAGCTGCCCACATCTCTAAACTATTTGTAAAATGCATTCAACGACTTAACGATCGCATTTGTAGATACTGACTGAAGCAAAAGAATATAGCACTCTCCTGATTTGAACTAACTCAAACTGGGAAATTAGAGTGCCAGGCCAAGACTCCCCCAAAAGGTTAACCGCGCACGCAGAATTCGCCAAAAGAGGCCTCGTAACTAAGCACGTCAGAACAAAATCAATACTACCTTATTTAGGTAGAAAAAACACCATATTTACTAAACTTTATGAATTTATGCTCGAAAAAGTGCTAAAATTTGCTAATTATGCCGTGGCAGTGCTCGTTTAAGAAATTATGCTTTTTTCCTCCAATTATGCCGAAAAACTATGCTAGCGAAATCCGCCATGGCCAACACTTGTGGCGTTGGTATAAGTGTTTAGGTGTAACCTTTCTTGCCACTGCAAATGCAATTATCTATACATTTTGCTTTCTGTCGCTGACGAATTTCCAAATGAGTGCCGCTGTCTCACTCAGTGGCGAGTACTGCATGGGTTGAATACAGCATTCGCAACCTGTCGTTATTTTCCAGTTAGAAAGTGCCGCCTTTCTGTTGTGTACACTTTTGATGTTGAATTTGTTCAGAACTTCTCATAAATCAAATGCAAAAAAAAGAAGTTGTTCCGCCTATGGCCTAAGATATAACAAACTGAGATAAACAAGAGATAAACATTGTAAAACAAAAGAATCTTACAGCTCCGAAGGAAAGTTATGGTTTAGTCACTCGTTATTTCCTTCATACGCTCGCGTTACAACTCGTGAATAAAATCGTTCAAGCACAGTTTTCATGAATGATTTTCAAGAATTTCGGGGGCTTACAGCTCTGTTTTATTTTAAAAATACTTCCTGAAGCGAAGGTTTATAAACGAGTCTTCGCAGGTTTGTTAATCTTTGGAAGGTGTTTTTTTGTTTAAACTTTTTTGAAAATGTTTATTTAGGTTCTCGCAACATGTATAAATTGAGCCTTAACATCAGGTTTTTCTTCTACTAAATCAACTTAGGTTGACTAAGATGAAGCCAAACCAAGTTCTTTTTGCTGGCATTTTTCTTCTGTGTTTTTTGAATTTGGCGCCAGCTTGGCAGTTGGGAATTCGTGGCTGCTTTGAATGCGACAAGAACCCAAACGATGGGGCCACCTGTGAGTACGCCGAGTGCCGAAACCCAGGAGGAGGGCCTCGGCTCTACCAGGTCAAATGCACTCTGCCAGGGGGGAGTACGTATGGCTGCGTCTACAGAGGCCAACCTCACGATTGTGCCGCTTACAACAATAATGGCCAGGAAAGGTACTACAAGTCATTAGCCAAGAAGAGTGGCCAAAATCGACCGAACGGGTGCAGCTATTGGAAGATCTGGTCAAACTCCATGTGCACTGCGATCGTGTTTCAAAAAGTGAACCCCCTTTCAGGAAGTAAATCTCCCGCTCCCGCGTGGTGTGATGAAACCCCTTGAAGAGAAATAAACCAGAATTACCGTCACTAAATCTGCCCATAAACAGAACAGAAACAAAGTTTCCATCAATCCGTGAAACGTGCGTTTAAAGATTAAACTGCATTAAATGCTTTTATAAGTCGTTAATTACAGCTCTAATTGTAAGCTCCGTGTAATTTGCAAATTTGAAAATACTAAATGCTTTTGAAAAACTGTTTACCGATTGCTGGAGTTCTATGATTGGTCACCTCCAACCTCCTACCCAGCGTCTTCGTTCCTCTTGACCAGCGGTTTTCCGACCGCTGGTCGCTGGGTACGAGGTCACCTCAATATTAACTACTGCCTGAGCATGAACATTTAAGACTTCATTAAGGAGTCGGGGGGAGAGGGTTGGTAAGGGAGGGGGGGAGGGTGGCTTACTCTTCATCTGTCGCGTTGCTTTCACATTTTGGTCTGATTCAAGTGTTAAGTTTTGACCGTCTGAAATCGGATATGATAATTGGTATGGGTATACGTGGGTATAAAGATGGCGTCACTTTGGTCGTAGCTTAGCCGTATATAAGTTTGGCTTTAAGGGTTAGCCTAAAAACGTCTTTCTTTTGCCACCGGGAGTTATTTCAAAAAGCTAACCGTTAGCAACCGCTGCAAAAAAGATTTTTTACACCTTGCAATTTATTTTATTTGTAGTTACTGTATTCCCAATACAAATTATATATACTTCAATCTGATCACTCTAAGTCCATTATTTCAAAAAGCTAACCGTTAGCAACCGCTGAAAAAAAGATTTTTTACACCTTGCAAGTTATTTTATTTGTAGTTACTATATTCCCAATACAAATTATATACACTTTAATCTGATCACTCTAAGTCCATTGGACAAATTAGTTTCCCAAGGTTGAGACACTTAGCCTACGGTTCAACTTCATTATTCAAGAAGACTACAAAGATCTAAAAGTTTGCAGGTGTTAGAGCCTACTCAATTAAAATGCAATGCAATGTAAAGACAGGATATCAATGCATTGAACTGAACAGTTTGGCGTTTCTGTTAGTTATCTCGTTTTAAGACTATGAACTATTTTAAAGTCAGAATATATGGCGAACGGACTGAAGCGCTGGTTAAGGTTTCAGAACAGGATTGCATTTGCGCGTCTCGTTCAAATGATTTCTCTTGAAAGTGCGGTTATTTCTAGAGCCAATAAGTGTAGATTATTGCTCTTTTTTCCTTTTCAAAGTCAAATCCTAAAAAGTACCTCTTGTCTGCCGAATGTTAGCTCTCGTGCCTGTTTTGACTAATAGCTGTTATAATGTGATTTTCGTAATCTTAAATAGTCTGTCATACTTAAAAAAGGTGTCGGGTAATTTCAAGCCTTTGTGTGGTTTAAGTTTGACATCTCCTTTCTTTAAAAGTTTTAGAAAATGAGTTAATCACCTGCTGATTCGAGGATATCTCTAAATAACAATTACAGAAAAATTCCCGACACCCTTTTGAACATCCGGCTATTGTCAATGAGCTGTGCAAATTTGGGCAAGTTTGATTGAAACCAGATAAAGTTAAAACCTTTTTTAAAGTCGTCAAAATACTCCATTTTTATTATGCGAAAAAAACACGAACTAAGAGATGGTCTCTTGGCTAGTCCTGAGTTTAGCAGTTGAAACAATGGACGGTCGGAAACTCCGCACAACTTGCCGCCTGTCACATTTCACTGCGCTTTCTGTTTTATACCTAGTATGTGCTTGCACGCCGTCCACCGTAAGTTTATAATTTTTTCCGGGATGAATGCATAGTTATTGTATCAGAATAGGCAAAAGAAATATTGCGCTAGCATTACCCCGTGGTTCGAAAAGAAGCTGATCATTAACTGAGAGAAATCCTTATTATAAGTTTTTTTAAGGCAGTAATCGGCTGTTGTGTTGCTGTCATTATCCGACTTTGAAATACTCCTTTCAAAAGATTCTTGAGCGTTGTCTTACTTTACCCTATTTTGTTTTTGGATTTGCTGGTGGGTCTTCAAACATGCGAGACCATTGCCGCTCTTGATTATCTTGATCATAACAAGACCCACGGTCGGAATTCGCAAGTTTTGTGTCTTTTCTTGTCTGGAAAGTTTGAGGACACGGGACTCACAAGACATTTAATGAGTTAACATTGTAACTGAAAATTACTTAGTTAATAACGATCCCTAGGACCCTCAAGGCAGCCCAGAGTAGTTATATCAGTTACCTATGAATAGAAAGTGATTATGCACATAAAATTTCTCATTATAATAGGCCTATACGAA
>JAOBAT010012881.1:0-10144 GCA_026413305.1 Hydrozoanthus tunicans | reverse complement strand
ACCTCCCTCAAATAATGTTTTGCTTCCGCCGCCCCTGATTTGTGCCAGAGTCTACTCGTGTGTGTGTACTTTTGCCACAGCATTCTTTTCTCCTGGCAAACAGCGCAAAGTACTTCAAAATAAAGCCATGTTGATCCGACAGTTTTAAATACATCATTAAAACAACTAGCGCGAGAAAAGAAAATATCGTTCAATAAATCCAAGTTTTGGACCAAGAAACGAATCTTGAACTCAAAATTCAAAACTAACAATAAACGAAGGCCTAAAAGCCTCTAAAAACCTAGAGCTATTCTGAGACGCTAATAAAATCACTGACTGCGCTTGCAAATAACTTTTAACATGACTATGACTTAAAACAAAGTCGAAATATTGTTGTACAAGTTCAAGACTCGTTTAATGACGCTGACACGTACTTGTCAAAAAGAGTAATGTTTAACAAAAAGGTGTATAGGGAACGCAGCAAAAGTAGAATCTTGGTTTTCACGCACTCACGGCTCGAGACGTAAAAGAGAAAAGACGAAGCGACCATGTTGGTGTTTTACACATAAGGAAAAAAATTAAATTTCTTATGTTCAAGGATACCAACATGGTCGCTATAGGTGAAAACCGGCAATACAAGAATTCTTTTTCTTGTTAAATTTCAAATGTTAATGTCGGCTTAAAACACTGCATTTGCCACCTCTCCATTTTACGATAACTGACCAGTTTACTTGTCTGAACAAAGACGTCATCATTGCGCAGCGCTATTAAGGGTATTGAAACTTTGCACAAATTTGATATTATGATATAAAATCTTTGTACTGACGAACAAAGTTCCACGTTGCGCTAGGCTGTTTGCTCTCACCCATACTTAACTATGCATACAGTAATGGCTGACAGCTTCACATTTTCATTAAGCTTATGGTCGCCGAACTCCACATTTTTCGTTTCAAATTAAAAGATATAATCCTTACCCAAACCCTAACCATTACTCCTAACCCTAACAGTGATTTCGAGAATTTTTAGTTGCTCGTAAAGCAAGGTTTACCTCCGATATTTTGGTTTGAAGATCAATAGCTTCGTATGCATAATGAAATACGGGTGAGTAAGGAAATTTAGCCGGCTATTTGATCTTTATATCCAAAAAAATCCATGCATGCCCATGTAAAATACAAGAAAATACTGCCGAGCCAAGAAACAAAAAAATAAACTATAAAACCTCAAGAAACAAACCGGTGACAAAATTATAAACACCGTTAGATTTTTTTGTTCCAAATGTCAAAGTATTCTCTTGTTTTACGCGTGAAGCATTCCAACATGGCCGTCAACCCCGCGAGAGCAGTTTGATTACGAACTAACCAATAAGGTTGAAGTAAACTTTTCGGCTTCATCAAACATAATTTGCACCACAAAGGGCTAGTTTTGCTGGAAAGTTGTTAGTTCTTACAAAACCCCGAGGCAGTCAGTGGTAGCAGTTGAGCTATTAAACCGCTCTAGAATTTTTTTGCAACGACAGCCTGCTTGCCTCTGACAATAACATGCATCGTCGTTTGGTTTGTCTTCACACCGCGGGAAAAGCTTAAAGGTAAGATTCCATATTCAATGCCAAATTATTCAACTAGTTCTAACTCTACTTCATGCTGCAAGTACTGCTTTCGTTTCAACTCGATTTCTTAGTCCGGGTTTGTGTCTCCGTGTGCTTTTGCTCTTTGACGTCCCGAAGTCCTGAAATTCATCCGAAATACTCTGCGAAATACTGTTCTTAAAACCTTGGTTATATTCTCTAAAGTTGCTTAGAGTTACGCCTTGTTTTTTCCAAAAATTGAGCACCATCTTATTGTACCGAGATTTAGAGCTTTAGACTCGCCAAGGCTTGATAGCTTTTTCGTTGCAAAAGAATGCGCTTAAAAGTTCAGTGGATTTAGCCTTGCTAAATATTTTGCACCTTTGTGCAAGTCCATTACAATTTGATTTCTTCAACTTGGTTTTTTTGGCCGGAGTTTGTCCCGCGGGCTCTTTCTCTTTTGCCATGCCGGAGCGTTGTCCTTTCCCTGAAATTTATCTAAAAAACACAGCGGTGGCTTTCAGGCCGAAGCTGTAATTGAAACCTTCATATTTTTCGAATTCCAGACTGACTGTGAAATTCCAAACGTTATATATTAAACGAAATACTTTTTATGGAACTTTGGATATATTTGACCGCAAAGAGCTCTCTCAGTGTCTTGTCTCCAAAATGACAGAATGAGCATCTTAACTTCGATGTTTAACTGAACATTAAGGAATAAAAAGAAATACTTCACAGTTTATAATCACTGCTTAGTTTTTCTTCGATTTAAACACACATAGAAATAAGAACCGATTTTAAGAAAAATTTGAGGCCCAAATCGCCAAAAAATTAAGAACAATGAGCCTCGGCCAAATTTACTGGTTCTTATAAAAAAAAAGCGTGTAATATACTAAACCAGAATGCAAGTAATGATACTAAATACTAGCACAATATTTTGTAACGAAACAGTGTCTAAATTTTCGCTAAAAATAGCACAAATTTGAGCTACGCAAACCAAATGCTATCCCTTTGACCTTTAAAAGTCAATAAACATTAACATCTTAGGAACTGTAACAGATTTTGAACTTTTTTTTCACCGCTATTCTTGACTTGGCAAGGTCTGTTCATTGGTATTATTTTTATAATAAAAATAACATTTATAATGATATTAATATTGCCGCGCATCAGAGTTTGATCTCTCTCAAGATGAATATTGAGTAGTCTTGGCCAGAAACATAAAATGGATGAAAATAGGTACAAACACGTTTTTAATTGGTGTTTATAAAAATGTGTAAACCTTTTCAATCATTTTGATCATAATCGGATTGTCATGATCAAAACGATCGAAAACGTTTGCAAGTTTTATAAGGCACCAAAAAAGTTTTATGCCTATTTTTATCCATTATTGTTATTGTTGTTAATATAGATAATATAGAACTATTATCATTAATATTGTTATCATTATTATCAATGTTGATAATATTAATTGATAATTTGATGTTATTATATATTTACCTCTTATTTTCCTTTCTTGATGGTGTTTTTTTTGTTGCAGTCCAACAGCCGATTTGTCACCAATCAGCCACCGTTCGCCGCTTTGTTAAATGTTATCTTCGTTCTGTCGAAAACCAAATGAGCTGCTGAACTTGATATTTGCCAAAACCGTGAGTTTTTATTCCATTTTTCCTTCAATCAATTATTACATGCAGGTATTGTAGCAAAGCGTGCACTCGATTGTCTTGAATGGTTGCAAGTACACGGCCTGACGGCCTGAATGAGATTCGTAGTATTCATTGCTTTATTGTAGTATTATCGCTCAGTGAACCAGTTTTAAACTTGCGGCCATTCGTGACAAAAGTGGCACAACAAGTTTACTCAACTTTTGTGCTTTTTATCATCACGTCAGAATTAATTTTTTCGTGCACTTCAACAATTGATTCAACCGCCCGAGTTTCACGACTTCGGTTTCTGCAGCCTCGAAATTACATGCAGAAAAAAATTGAAATCTCTCAGAATATTGTACTTGGATTTCCTTCTTGTAAAACATCGGTAAGTTTTAAGTTATTAGCGGGAAAAATGTTGTATAAAACCAACAAAGACGTTTTGACGTGAAAGTAAACACGCATGAAAATTGGCAGTATGCAAGGCAAAGGATGAGTCTGTAGACAGCATAGCTACCGCTCCTCAATTCACGCTGGAGGGTTTTGTTCGATTGTAAATTACCGGCTGCGCTCGGCTTTTAATTGTGCTTTTCGATAACTTTGCAAGTTTCTTCGCTGTTTACAGTCTTGGAGAACTTTCTGTTCAAAGTAATCGTAAGTTAAAGGCAGCTTCTTTACACTGACGCGTACAAACGCAAGGCAACCCTTAAATTAATGTCTTTGTTTCTAGTAAAGCGTTTTTTGGCTAAAAGCTCGAGCAAAGAAAAAACTGGTCAAATGCACAAAAAAGAGAAAAACTTTGTTGCTCTTGCATATTGTTTCGGTCACTGTGTAAACTTGAAAGCCTCGAAGGATGTCAGGAAGGACAGACCCATCTGGTATTGCAATGGTAAAGCCAACCAAGGTACGTTCTAGATAGTCCAGAATTGCCCCGGGGTAGCTTTTACCAATTCTGGACTGGTAGTTTAAGTAGGTTTCAAGCCCTCAAGACCACAAGCCCGTGCGAGGTGAGACTATTTTAGAGCGTGGGTTGAGGAACGATCGTAGGGTCTGGGTTCGAGTTCTGTCGCTTCTAATTTGGTAACATGTGCGACGATAGGCTTTGGGCATTTTTAACAAATTTACACAAGCACAGAAACAACCATTGGACCAGAACGCTTTTGCAGAGCACTGCTTTGGAAAAGTTCTAGAAACGAAGAAGACAGCTGTAGATGGGAAAGATAGAAAGAATGTGGGGCGGTTAATCGCGCTAGCTGTCCTTTTTCGGCTGGCACTTTCGGCGCTAGCTCTCTTTTTTCGGCTGGCACTTTCGGCGCTAGCTGTCTTTTTTCCGCTGGCACTTTCAGCGCTAGCTCTCTCTTATTTTGGCTGGCACTTTTGGCGCTAGCTCTCTCTTATTTTGGCTGGAACTTTCGGCGCTAGCTCTCCTTTTTCGGCTGGCACTTTCAGCGCTAGCTCTGTCTTATTTTTGCTGGCACTTTCGGCGCTAGTTCTTGCTTATTTCGGCTGGCACTTTCGGCGCTAGCTCTTCTTTTTTCGGCTGGCACTTTCGGCGTTAGCTCTCTTTTTTCCGCTGGCACTTTCAGCGCTAGCTCTCTCTTATTTTGGCTGGCACTTTTGGCGCTAGCTCTCTCTTATTTTGGCTGGCACTTTCGGCGCTAGCTCTCCTTTTTCGGCTGGCACTTTCGGCGCTAGCTCTCTCTAATTTCGGCTGGCACTTTCGGCGCTAGCTCTCTTTTTTCTGCTGGCACTTTCAGCGCTAGCTCTCACTTATTTGGCTGGCACTTTCAGCGCTAGCTCTGTCTTATTTTTGCTGGCACTTTCGGCGCTAGTTCTTTCTTATTTCGGCTGGCACTTTCGGCGCTAGCTCTTCTTTTTTCGGCTGGCACTTTCGGCGCTAGCTGTCTTTTTTCGGCTGGCACTTTCGGCGCTAGCTAACTACTTAGAGGGCGTTATTCGACTACTGTTAGATAATACTTTTGTTGCTTGTTACTTACATTTTTTTTCCTTTACAGGAATGTGAATCAATCGCGAACAAAAAGTCGTCACGGAATCTACATCTGCAGAGAGTTGGCGATAGAAAATGCCTTCACATGATTTTTTTCTTAATTGGATGTGTAATTTTTATATAATATTCTGTTGAATACTTGATGTAAAATTATCCTTTTTGCATTTGTTTTGCGAGTACAGGGTTTTTCGTTAGCTTTGGAGCAAGCGTGCTTTACCTATGATTTCTAGTTTGATGTAATTCTTGATGAAAGCAAACAAAACCTGAATCAAGCCAAGTGTAAAATTGTCACGCAACGCCAAACCTAGTGTGAAATGGTCACGCAAGTAAACGAGCTTGCTGTTGGGTTCGATTCCTAACCTGGGTTGTTGTTATTCACTATATATTTGTAGCAGACTAAGTTTTGTTTTTTGAAAAAAAAATCCGTTTGTAGGAATATCAGGAAAATTAGGGAAAAGGTCAAAACAATGGTACTTCCTAGGAACCCAATTTAGGGGGGTGGGGTTTTATGTGCCGCCACCCACCACCTTTTTTCAAAAATGCTGAATTTCAGGAGCAAATATCATGTTCAATAAAATAGATATTAATAAAGTGCTTGCACCAACGCCTTCTTTGTGGAGAAAGGAGTCTATAACACAATAAAAACCAATATCCCTAAATCAGGTAACCAACTTTGTTATGATGAAACGGGAATTGATCAAACAATGACGAGTAAGCGGTTGAAGATGAAAAACAAGTTTCCCATAGCTAAAAGTATAAGAAATACGACCACACACATTATTTTCATTTTTGCGCGATTTAACATGGTTCTTCTTTATTCTCTTCAGTATGAAATCTCTAAGTACAGCTCTAGGTAGTATTTTCTCTTCCCCTTTCTATAGGCTGATGTCGTTGTTTACATTCAATCACTCGCTCACCGCTATCCATTAAAGAGAACATCGGCTATCCGCAATAAACTATGCATGAATCCAACTTCCACATTCAAACACAATAAGTCAAAAACTCGATAGAATGTAAGACATTTAGCAATCAATCAAAATTAGTTTTAGCTTGATACATTGGTTACCCTTGGAGAGTGAGCTTATTAAAACTCCAAAATTTGCAGTAATTGTGTGGAGCTGAGGCAACTTTTGCCAATCAGCCATACAATCTTTATAGTTTAAGTAATGGCCCATGTAAGAGCGACAGATTGAACTTACCATTGTTCTGCGCCATTTTGCTTTCCCCCACACCAGAATGTTTAATTTTTCATACTGAGAATACATCGACCAGCATGCAACACAGTTTTAAAGTAAAAACATTGAAATTCTCTTTTAAAGCATTGTTTCTCTTGTGCTATAATATTTAAGCCAGTCATAGAACTCCAAAACAGAAGGGAAGAAAACTTTTTATTTTCAGTGTTCCCCACATATAATTTTTCTTAGATTTAAAAGCAAAAATGTTTCAATTCGAAAGGAACAAATGAGCAAACTGGAAAGAAAAACATCAGCTTACTTAATCAAGATATTGCCCATTTTTGAAATTTATCCAATCAGACCAACAGTTTAATAATACCCCAACTAGCACCTTTCTGCATTTGTTGCCGTTCACCCCTCTCGTTCTTAGCTGGACCATCACTTAACAACTTTGGAAGCATTCTAAGATTTAGATAAAACTTTCAATTTTTATTAACTTAGCGACACTCGATTGAATTTTAGATTCATTTTGTCTCAATTTTGAAGTTTGATTCACGTTAAAGAAGCAAATCTAAACGATGACGTCATACTGAAATCCGCCTATACTACATTTGAGACTCGGTCGACAGTTTGTGATTCCAAAACATTTTTGCAATGGTCAAGTTAAGGTCCACGAAAACTCTTATTAGTCTTGCGTTTAGGTCCGCGCGAACCTTTTTTAGGTTCTGTTAGGGCAACAAAAACAAGTATTTCTAACTAAGAATGATGTGGCAAAGATTAAAATCTCTTTTCTCCTATTACCTCGCTCTCCCGCAGCCCGATCCTAAAACTTCCACAAATCCCCAACAAATTCGTCCAGCTGTGAATGTGAACACACCACAAAGCAACGATCGGCAAATTCAGTGCGAGTTACTGACAAATCGCAAGAGAGCTCAACTGAATGGAAACATACGCTGAGGGTGATAAGCCTGTGGAACAACGAGGCTCAAATTTGCCTAGGAACGTTAACAATTGAGGCTCGGCTTTAGATGTAAATGTGGCAACAGCAAGTTTTTACTGCAATAAACATCATAACTCGTCATTCACATGTGGCGTATCAGGGGCGGATAAAGGATTTCAAAAGAGGGGTGTACATTGACAATAACAGTATTAATAATAATAATAATAATAATAATAATAATAATAATAATAATAATTCATTATTATTAACAGTATTCAGCGGGCTCTAAAATCATTGATTGTCTGTCAATTTTCAAATATTTTTCCTGTTTTATGGATGCTTTGTGACATACCTTTGATAAATCGTGTTCCACTGTTCTATTTTTTCAGTAGTGTAAAAAAGGGGGTGGAAATCGACCCTACCCGCCCCGGCGTTTAATCATAGGTCTTTCTGCGGTTAGAAACACTGCGGTGTGAAAAAAGAATAAAGTCAAAACTGTGCCGCACGTGTTTTATGATATTGCCGAGGTGTAATTCTTATATGTAATCACACGGGGGCGAGTGAAGTTTTGGATAAATTTCACGAGTGTATTAAGATTTTTTTAAAATTTTAGCTAACCTTTTCTGTTATGATCATCAAATAAGTTTAGCTCTTGCTCAGATGCTAAAAACGTACCAAAACGCTTGAAAAAGTGCAAAAATAGTTGTAATTTTCCTAAAATCTCTGCTTTGTTTGTATAGATCTGTCAAGCTATTCTTCCTTCATTGCATTGAGGCGTCGCTTTGTCTAAAACCTTCTCAGTAAGAGAGTTTTCCGAAACTTCGGCAACTAATGCATGTCAGTTGTCAACTACTTCCTCAAAACACTGCTCCGCGCTATTGAAACCACAATTACAAATAAAATTAATAGCAGACTTATGTTTTCGTAAAAACAAATAGAAACAAAACAGCTTAACCCGGAACCAGAGACGTTCAACCGACAAAAGATTGTTTATATCAATCTTCCAATTCCAAATGTTTTTCAATCGTTTGAGCAGTCAAGATTTCGCACTACTAACAATTCTTGTCCAAGGTTCCATTTGCAGTTTTCGCAAGTCTCTGGCTTCCGAAACGAACGAAGTTTTAGTTTGTAAGTAATAATAGCTCAAAATATGTTGTATTTGAAAATTAATGTGAATTTTAAGCCCCGTTTACACGAGCAAACTCCTCAACAAGTTTACTTCACTTTTTTTTGTTCTTGCAAATGGTCAACAAGTTTTCCTTTACAAGTTTTCATTGATAAGAGTAGACGACGGGCAGTTTTCCTTGATAAGTTTTAAATAGTACTTTGGCGTCATATCCTTGTCAATTTTTTCTCAGTCGGTGTCCGTCTAAACGAGCAAATTTCAGACTTGATAGTAATTCCTTGTCAAGGAAAAGCAGACATGCCAGTTTTTTCTTGACAAAGAAAAATTGTCCGCTTTTCCCCATTTACACGAGCAGTTTTTCATTATCAAGGCAAACTTGTCAAGGAAAGATTGCGCGCGTGTAAACAGGGCTTTAGTGTATAACAGTTGTATTTAAGAAACATCTTGCGTATTTTGAAAGCATTCGTTAAATCGGAAAATTAAAACGCCGAGTATAATTAAGTTTTAAGCAATGTCGAGAATGACAAAAGGGGAAGTTTTTGCTGGGTTCTTTAATCTTCTTTTAACCCGTCATGCTGTTCGCTCTTTATAACGTTCTTTCGGTTACAAAATTATTTCGTCGAGGGGAGGGGAGGAGAATAGTGCTGAATAGACGAAGCAAAGACGCTTCGCGTTCCAATTCGTAAGCGTGTCTTCATTTATTGCTAAAATATGACTTTGCAACCCTCACGTAAGGTGAAGCCATTCGGACTTTAGAATACTCTTAACTGATGAAGAAAACGCTAACACTAATCCCCTGCTTACGTCACAGTCTCTGAACTGAGTAATCAAAACACCGAGAAACGCAATATAATGCACAAAGGTCAGATATTTTTGCGTTTTTTTAAAGTTATTGGCAAGAGATGATTTTCTTCGTCCATAGTTTTGCGAAAGCAAAAATTTTGCAAAATGTAAAAAACGTAAAGGTACCTGTCTCAGGTAAAAAAGAAAAAAGGTTGAAATGTGACGCACGTCCATTTCAACAACCTTTGAACAAGTGCTTTCGATTTCATTTCCTGAAAGACAAGCAAATAACGCAATATTTTTGTCCAAATGACCTTCCTGCATCACTACTGTTCGCCGCTGTCTTTGTTATTCAGATTTTACGTGACTGACCAGTAAATTAAGTCTATTTGGTGAAAACAGAGATCATCCTTGACAAACACGGCCCCCTTTTTTTACCAGTGCCTAGTTGAAATGCGCGCAAGTGCAGTTTTTGTAGATCATCGAAACTGATCGGTCGCGCAATTACACCCACTAGCTTATAAAAAAAACCATCATCAACGTCTGTATTTGATTTTTTGAAAATTGATTTACAGTTACTGCGATGAAACCAGCCTTATTGCTAAACGATAATGGATAGCATTTTCGTTGGCGTTTTCCTTTTAAACTTAATTTATTTGATGTATACTTGACAGTTTCTGGCGCTTGTCATCTATCTACTGAATTCATTAATTTGCAGCAGCAAGCTACTTTAAATTACAAAGTTATTGACGTATTTTTATGTAAGTCATGTATTATGATTTGCTAGAAAGTAAATAATAATAATAATAATAATAATAATAATAGTAGTTTATTTGAAATTTTTACATATAGCAGTCATACAACTGAATTGCGTAAAAATGTACAATATTTAAAATCGCATATTGAGTTACTAAAATATTACATTA
>JAOBAT010012870.1:0-10144 GCA_026413305.1 Hydrozoanthus tunicans | reverse complement strand
AGAGAGAGAGAGAGAGAGAGAGAGAGAGAGAGAGAGAGAGAGAGAGAGAGAGAGAGAGAGACTAGGGGGGGTGGGTACATCAGGCCGCGATGATTTTAAAAATTCGCCATTCTTAAACTTTTCATCAAATAGTCTGACTTCTACTCAATTTAAGTTCTGTTCATGCTTATTTCTTTACATTTTCGATTCACACTGTTATCATCTGTGAACTCAAAATTTGAATAACTAAAGTTTAAGTATGCTTTTTAATAAAATAAAGATGGGAATGTAAATTTTGATCGAGCAGGCCGAGGACTTAAAAATGTCATTAAATTTTTATTTCAAGCAATTTCAAGGGAATAATTCATTACTTAAAGTCTTAACAATGTGATTATTGTTGCCAGAATTAAAGTTTTTTAGACAAAAAAGATTGTTTCTGTTTCATGCCTCCTGCTACGTCATCATTGCACACATTCTAAAAAGGTAACAGCAACGGCGAGCAAAGGTTTTAATGTCGAAAATTATTATTAGTAAAGGGTTCTACTTTTCATCTGGAACTTAAAAAAATTAACTTTATAGGGAATTTAGATGTAAATTTTTACAGAAATACGATAAAAAAAGGTTATGTGGTTAAGCTGTCTTCTGTTGCCATGGTAACCTATTTTCGGAGGTGTATTTATTCAATAAAGATTTTTTGCCTTAACATGTATTTTAACAACCAAGAACCGAAAACAAGAGTTTTAGCTAAAAAATGTTTTTTCCTATAATTAAGTGTTAAATTTGATTGTTTATAAATTAAATGACAACTTAGGTACTGCGCGTGCAATACTGTCATCACCACAGTTGTGCCCCACTATGTTGTATTCATTCATAGTCTGAGATTCGATCTCGTGACAATCAATCCATCTGTTTATGTCAAAATATTGATTTACCATTGAACTGCTACACAGTAGTTAGAATCAAAATAATCCAAGCCACAACCACATTCATAACATACTTTCCGATGTCTTTGAACTGTTTTATTAGTTTAAAAATATTTCGATAAACATTTTTAATTTTAACAAAATTGATTTCAAAAACTGAAATTTTCTAATTTCCTTGAATAAGTGCCATCTTTAAACAAGCACCGAAATCAAAATCCCAAAACTTAAAGAGAGTGCTACGGCAGAGAGAGTTGAAACAAGATTGACGTTTCGCCACTTTTCACAGAAACAAAACTGGATATGCGACAGTGTCTAAAGCTAGACAATTGCTCCAGGAATTTATCGGTGAAAATGACGTAAAGGTGAGGTCGGTTTGTTCTTAATCGCTTATGTTCATAAGCATTCAGCTAAATCTTGTTCCATATAACCTGAGAACATCTAGCCCATCTATTGTTTAAGTGCGTTCCTTCTGCGCTTCTTTTTAAACATCAACATTTTTTATAGATTTTTTTTAAAAATTCTGTTTATTACGACGCACAAAAAATGTATAAGTAATGCAACTTAATGGTAAGTTGTAGTTCATTTCTCAGATATGTCTATCTCTTAGTTCCAAAACATTTCTTTTATTCCGCTAATAAGACCAAACGAATATAAGCCCCTCCTCCCGTTCAAAAACCCACCCAAAACCCCTATAGCTAATAAAGTTATATTACCCCAGGGTTCGAATGTGGGGTTTTACGGTATTCTATCAAAGTTTGAGAGTAAATCCTACGTATGCAAGATAACCTTACTCTATTGTTACGAAAACAGACAGCTCAAATAGAATTAAACGTACAAAGTAACCAAAATGGCTCCAAGTTACATTTGTCAACTCAAATCAATTAGCAAGAAAACTACTTGCACGAAACCGTCAATAAAGGATAAAGTTTCAATTTGTCCAATTATTGATACTTTAAATTGATAGCATTTACTATGGCTCACAATAGCTCTACAAAACCAAATACTGGGATCTCCCAGGAAAGTTTTTCTTATCACTAATTTCTTGGTCAACTAAAGAGAAAAAGCCAACCTGAAAATAATTTTCTTTTAAAATCACTGCAAACAACTACATTTTGTCACTAAACTAAATTTTTCTAAGACTATTTAGCTTCAATACATTTTTTAAATTAGTTATTTTACAACACTATCTAAACGTTGTGCTTTACTAAAAAGGTTGTTTTTTCTTTCATCCTTAATTCATCTAGTTACTTGCTTATTTCTTTAGATATTAGAAGAGGCTTACGCAGAGGACCAAGGCTTCGCTTACGTACGCTTTTTGAATGACTTAAAGGTAAGACATAGAAGAGGGCAAAAAACATCTCTCGCTTTCCCTCAAACGCCCCTTCAAATAATGATTCCGTTGAAAAAGCAAGTAAAAAAATAACGACCACTCTTGCCCCCCTCCTCCCTCTCCCTCCTGTTCGTTTAGTTGCGAGCCACCCGCTGCTAAAGTTCAAACTAAACTGCGTCTGCAGAGAATTATTTCGTATTTCGGCTTTCGAATGGTTTACGCTTTTCCGGATTGCCAGCGAAGCACCTCTAGCTTACAACCATCAACGAGAAACTTCAGATTTTTACTAAATGCTTGCTCGAGCCTAGTGACCCGGGCTCGAGCTCGCGACCCTAGGAGACGCTAAGGACGCTACACAGTGGTATGACCGGGGCTCGAACTTACGACCCTAGGACGCACTAAGGACGGTACACAGTGGTCTGACCGGGGCCTGAACTTGCGACCCTAGGACACGCTAAGGACGCTACACAGTGGTCTGACCGGGGCTCGAGCTCGCGACCCTAGGACACACTAAGGACCCTACACAGTGGTCTGACCGGGGCTCGAACTGGCAACCCTAGGACACGCTAAGTCCCTACACAGTGGTCTGACCGGGGCTTTAGCTCGCGACCCTAGGACACGCTAAGGACCCCACACAGTGGTCTAACCGGGGCTCGAACTCGCGACCCTAGGACACGCTAAGGACCTTACACGGTGTTCTGACCGGGGCTCGAGCTCGCGACCCTTGGACACGCTAAGGACCCTTCACAGTGGTCTGACCGGGGCTCGAACTCGCGACCCTAGGACACGCTAGCCGCTCGGCCACTGCGCCGCTGCATTTTAGACACAAAAAAATCAACGTCTATGACTATATACAGTTGTCCCACTCTGAGTTGAGCCTACACTCTTACTAATAACTATACTGCAAGAAGCATGTACCGTGCAATGACAACCACTCTTACCTTACTATTAACCTCTTATAAGCACCCACCCATCATTTAGTACCTACCTATGGATATCCTATATTTAGCAGCCACTCTCAAGTAACCGCTTTATTTCCAGTGCTGATATTTCTGCATCATAGCTGATGATTCGTTCAAAAGAAAAAGGATCATCATGCGATCGTGATACGAGGCAGCAAAGTCTTATAAGTGTCTTCTAGAGAGTGCTCTGTTGGACTTTGAAGATGTCAAACACCTGGTTCTTGACAATCAAACTATACGGTATCTTACAGAACTATTTCGAAAGCGAGTAATCTTCCACACTGTTTCTGGAAACACTTTCAATTTTCAATGGTTACCATAACCCTATCTCAATTTTCACACCCATTCATATCTTTTTTTATATCTATTTATCATATTATCTCTCCGCTTTCGTTCAGATCTGTTAAACTTTTCAACAACTCCAAACTATTCTTCGACAGTTTAGCTTCATAGCTCAAATGTACGCTTACGAAGTAAACAAAATATGTTTTAATTCTCAAACATTGGTTTTAAACATATTGATGTCTTGGTTCTTACATAAAAACACTGTATTTATTCACTTTCAGGCCAATCAGAGGAGACCATCTGAGGTAAATATAAGTCTGCGATGTGGACGTCAGAAAGACATTCTTGAAACATTTATTTTGATAAAAGTAATAAGTTTTGGCAGAAATTCACTGTTGTCAATCTCGACGACAGTCCGAACCTAGTTGTTTTAGACTAGCTTTTGTTACTCTTAAACAAGGTTAAATTTCTGTTTTTGCATCTTGATGACTTAAGATTTAGTCAATCTTTCTAGATTGCCGTGCCCTAATATTGCCACAATGGCTCAATTAATGTGTTTCTTACTTTTAACATTTAATTACAGGTTTTAAAATTTTATTTCATATTCTTACACAGCAAACAATAAGACGTAATCGGAGAAAGGCGAGGAACCTTCTTACTAGCTTCCGCGTTTCGCCACATGATACGGCTAGAAACAACAAACCAAACACAGCAGGGAGATCCTCTTTCATCATAGAACTTGACGAGCAACCCAAGCTTCCAAAGGAAGAGTATAACAGCCAATTACAATTCGCTAAGAGCCGTACTTGCAGCAGTTTTTCGATTTCGTACGAGTTCATGGTGTGGAGTGTTTTTATACTCGTTACCTTGCTCTGTATACTCGACCATTTTTTGCGAAATGGTGACGCCGTACTTGGCAGATCCGGGAAACATCCACGCCGTATTTGGGGAACAAACTTTGGAGAGACGCTCACCAATGTTGTATGGGCCGTTACTGCACGTTTGATCATTACGTCGCAGAATATGATGTTCTACACGACTTTATGGTGCTTTCCCAACATGCTCAGCGAGATCGCTCCAAGATGGTTGAACATCAATGGTGTCCGTGATGTCCATCTTAAAATACACAAGTTGACTGGAATATTTCTAATTGCTATCCCATCGCTTGCCCACGTTCTAGTTATTTTTGTCCCACCTATCATTGATGGAACGGAACTTAAGTATTACCCACCCAGTGATTTCAACTACAGCAAGTCCCCCGATCACCTTAACTGGTCAACTTTCTGGGATCCAGCAGCAGTAACTAACTGGACTTTTAACGACAACAAAGGAGTGCATTTGACGGCAGACGAAATCTATCGTTTTGTCCTCATGATAATCCTGTTTTGTTTCTTGTTCCCCCTCAGCCGTTCTGAATACCTGAATAACCGAAGTTATTCCGCCGCCATTACCCTTCATGTCTTGGCAGGAGTCTGGTTTGCTATAGACAACATCCGCAAAACCACTCACGGTCTTTCTCACATCTTTAATCTTCCCGTGTTGCTAGTCTGGTGTGTAGATAGGATTTTGTGCATTTTCATCTACAGAAAATGCGAAGGAAAGGTCATGGAAAAAGTGGTAATTGGCACCAACGAGTACACGGTGGTTTTCATGAAGTTGAACAAAAAACAACAGCCAGGTGTCGGTGATATCTACTTTCTTCACCATCACCGTAAGATGCTTCATAACATGATTCCCCAAAGGGCTCACCCGTTCACTTCCTTCAGCAATCACGGAGAGGACTGCAGCTGGGACGTTGGTCTCGTCATGACGGTGATAGAAGATCATCAACAGTGGTTTGTACCTTGGACAAGCTGGTTTGCACCTAGAGACCAAGTCTCTTCTTTACACATTTGGGGTCCATATCGCTCCTCCGTATGGCAGCTGCACGAGCAGCTTCTAAATCCACCTAAAGAATTGTCGGCTTCGCCCAGTTTTCTCTTGCTCGCAAGCGGTTCTGGGTTAGGATACCTCCTCGATGCTCTTGGGATTTTGGCTTGTAAAACAACTCCCCAGAAGGACCATCAAAAGTATATCAAGCCAAAGATTGAAATTTACTACACTGTGCGCTCCGAAGCGTTATTCAGGTATTTTCAAGAATACATTAACAAACTTCTAAGAGCAATAAAAGAAAAGAACGTTGCATCTATTACGTTTAATTGTTACATCACTGGCAAAGTTGAAGGTAAGGAAAAGAATGACACTCAGGAACAAGAACATGGTATGACTGTCTTCAACTATCGCCTCGATTTTGAAAATGTTTTGCGTAACGCAGAAAAGAAAACCGTCATTTCATTCGTTGGGAGACCAGTCATCGCCGATAGAATCGGCAAAATCTGCCAAGAAAAAGGTCTCAAGTTGATCAAAGACCACACAAATGGTCAGAGAGGAAATCGGGATAAAAGGATGCTAGGGAAATACTTGAAAATTAGTGTCTGGATAGTGTTTGTAATCTTTTTCTTGTGTCTTTTAGCACATGTGTTCATTGACGTAAATCAAATCAAAAAGGTTATTCGAAAAACTACCCACAGCAGTAGTCAAAACCAAACGCGATTTTTTGGGAATTGAGTTGTGTAATAAGTAATGTAAGTGGTTCAAGGAGGAATGCTTTTGTTATGTGTGCGAAATGAAAGCGAAAAATCAAGTTTGTATGTAGTTAAAGTGCCGTAAACATTTTGAATTTGCCAAAGGCTAAAGTTGAAATGACAGCAAAAAGCTCGCATTTCCTTAATACTCTTTATATCCTCTTTTTACTTAAGATTTGATTTTGTTTCTAGTGTTTCAAACCTGTATTCGGTTGAATTTTAAATTTTACATACAAGTTACTAAGTCTCCGACGTGATAAGGTTGCAAACCATGGTAAAGTCTGCAAAGGCAAAATACCTACAACATAGCTCTTTAAATGTTGAATATGGTTCGGACGGTTTTACGTCCATTATCAGCTATTATCAAAGTGGGTTAACCGTTACGGGCCGTTGATGTCAGTTATATAAATAGGTCTATAGGACATGCCAATGATAGATTTAGACCAACTACGCCTTGTATAAAAACGCCGTTTCCAATTGTTATCCAGGATTAAGTAGCCGTTGATGTACAATAGCTCTATAGGACATGCCAGTAATAGGTTTAGACCAATTGCAGTTATATACTACAGCTATACAGAAACACTTTCTATATGTTATCCAGGATTAAACGGCTGTTGATGTATATATGTATAAAACGCCTTGCATATGTTATCCAGTATTCAATTGCCGTAAATGTACAAAGAGTTACAAGCGTCATTGATAGCTTGCATAGTCCATTTTATATTGTTACATTGTATTGAAAAGCTGAACTTGTTTATATGTGTTTTATATTAAGCAACTTATACCGAGAATTGAGAAAAACGGAATTAGCTTTTGTTATTTGCAACGAAACGATATGGAATTGTTAACAAACCTAGACTTTAGTTATAAGGAAGATAATTACAAAAATCATAACCATTCTAAGAAGAGTTGAAAAGAACAGTAAAATATTTTATAGATCGTTAAAATACTTAGAGTAGTACAACAGTATTATTAATCTTTTTAGTTACAAGCTCTTTTGAAAGAATGCTCTGAAATGTTTTGGATGGCAAACTAGGACTAAGATGACTGCGAGTCATTAAAAAATGGTTTGAATTTTAGTTTGCAGAGAACTGTATAACGACGAGAAGTGAGTATAGGTTAATAAAGACGCGTCATGTAGCATCACAAGTGTGGTCTCCTTTTCTATCTCTTGCTATCTTATCCAATTTCCAGATTATTTTAAAACGAATTGTTAGTTTCAATCTTGAGTTAACTTGCTACCTTTTGAGGTTTTCTTTGTTTTTGTAGTATGAAAAGCTGTGTTGATCTCTACGGTGGGAATACTGTAAAAGGAATTCTGTTATCGCAACTTCTTTTTCTCAGAAAAATCTTCCGAGTCTCTAACGGGAATCCAACCCGCAATCCTCTGATTACCGGTCAGACGCTCAACCGAACGAGCTACGGGAACTCACATGAGGAAGAGCTTACTCTTCTTGTCCAAAACCAACTTAACCTTTCTTTCAAATGGACTCCATCCGGTATAGAAACATTGACAACTGCAGTGTGCCACCCACCGAGTTGCCTACGCTGTGTAGGTACTGCTACGCAGCGTCTGCACGCGCGAGGTATCAAATAATGCAAGTTCTTGTGTTGCCGGCCAAGTTAACTGCAGGGCATGGTTCCTCAAAACCCCGATTAATTTTATAACCCCGGATTAGGACAAAATTCAAACAATTTCTTCATAAGTAAAGCTTTGTTATGCTTACAGAATACTGATCATATTAACCAATAAAACAAACAGGTCAACCCAAAAATTTCGCCCAGCAAGCTCCAGAAGGTAGGAAACAGGAACATGGATTAAGAATTAGCAGCAATCGGCATTTGAGAACTGAGCCCAGGTGTTTTGACATAGTAAAGTGAGATTTAGACTAGAAAGGCAACAAAGGGTCGTCTTTCTCTTTTTTATTGGAGTTTCGGTAACAAACACACGATGCAATATACACGTAGGGACACAGAGAGAAAATAATACCAACAAGTTTCGTTATTTAATTTAATGCAATGTTTCCTACAATTTATCACGATTAGTTTAATACTAAAACAATAGGCCAACGATTATAAGGAGATAAGTTCATTGATTTCTTTGACATAAACAATTAACAATTACTGTTAAAACAAGTCTGCGTTCGAGTATATTTCATCATTCCACATACGCATCCATCATGGGAAAATGTCAACATAATGCAGCCATCACTGTAAGAGTCTAATGCTGCATTTTTAAAAAGTGTACATTTTACATTCTGTGGACCATTTTTAACATGATGGCGTTTCATGAGCAGACTACTTTGATAATCGATAGAGCAAAATTAATTAACTACATTTTCGATCACGACAAATACACAGTGCTGATCACAGTCGGCTGTCAAAAAAATGAAAGCAATTGTTGAGACTTTTTTAAAAAGTGCAACGGGTCATCTTTGAAGGTCGCCTCAATAAATTAACAAAGACTGAGAAAAAAACAGCTTCTAATGACTAGAATAATTCGGACGCCAGTTATGATAATATGCGTGGGTTTTATCGAGAATCATCAAGCTATACATGTTTAGCAAGGCCCTTTTTATTACAAAATCCTATTTGGTGAAGGATTCTTGGGTTTCTTGCACTCACGCCAGCTCACTTTAAAATTGTGCGCGTGACAAATCGTTTTGCGAAGACAAACTTTGCAATCGGGTTAAGAGAAAGACCGTCAGGTTCATGTTCATAATATTAAATTCAAGGCCACCTTTATTGTTGGTGACGATCTCGTGCGACTCAAGGCTTTATTTAAACACCTGTCTTGCTATTAGTATTGAAGAAACCAAATTGGCACTGAGATATTTAGAACAGGCACAGAGATTCCAAAGTGTCAACAATATTAAAGGGTTTTACTCATAAAGCAAAACAAATGCAGTCTCCTGAAGACAGATGGTTACTGGTTGCTAGCAATAGCACGAGCAGCCGAGACAAAACAAAGGCTTGCGACGAACAAAATGATAAAATCAGATTCCAGAGGGAAAGAAACTTAGTGTGTAAAATGCCAATCATGGATCAGTCAGTACAGAGGCCAGAAAACAGTCAAACACCGGAAGACATTCGACAAAACAACTATGAACGAATCACTCGAAGGTTGAGCAAACCGATGCAGAGTTTCGTACCAAGCCCGGAAATGATGCGCAAACGACGAAACGCAACGTGTGACGAGATAGAAAAGCAAACAGTTACCGACATAGAGGGTTATACTCTACGCAAAGAGCGGGCTGACTTGCTCCAATTCAAGGCACTGCAGGAAATGTTTGTTGGCTTCTAATAAGGATCAAGCCAGACTGACCACATTCATGGTACAACTAGTTCCCTAATTCCGAGCGACTCACTAGAAGGAGAACTACCACTACAAGCAGTAAAGTGGTTTAAACAAAGTGATGCAACATAGCTGTATTTAGCCGTTTACTGAAGATAGCTATTTGTTTGAGGATGGCAAACTTGATACAAATTCCCGCTATTAAATCAGTTTTAACTTTAAACTATTTAATCAAAGGTTTAAAAAAAGGAAGTGTCTTGTTGATTTGCTCACACGTGTGATTTACTCCCCTGTACAACACAACACGAAATTGGTGTTGTGAACTAACCAGCCGAAAATCTGAAGTTTAGTTTGTTAATCAATTTATTTTCATTGTTATGATGTGTGATAAGGTAGACATTGTTAGTCTGCAGACTACTTTCTACGCATAATTAATTACATGCCTGTCATCTAAGGATCACAGCCGACAGATAACCTCTAATAGAGGGCGTGCCTTTCCGGCTGGACTGCTGTAATATCCGTCAGAGAACCAATAAACTGCTAACAGTAAATAAACTGGTATACGTCTTTTAATGATGAGATCAAACCCTACCGAGGCAGGAAAAAGGATAAGAAACAAGGGGACGATAACACAAGGCTACTCAGCCCCCGAAGGCTAGGCAGGGGCTAAGGCGTTACCCAGAGCTTGATGAATTGCCTCGGAATAGATAAAGATAAAGCGTCATTAAGACCTTAAGGGCGGGGGA
>JAOBAT010012859.1:0-10145 GCA_026413305.1 Hydrozoanthus tunicans | reverse complement strand
TGTTAGAAAATGTCATAGAATTTTTATTTCAAACATTCTCAAGGGAATAATTCATTGATTAAAGTTACAACAATGTGTATATGACTATTAATTGTAGCCAAAATTGAATTTTTTGAGATAAAAAAGATTGTCTCTGCTTCATGCCTCCTGCTATGTCATCATTGTCATTCAAGTCTAAAAAATGTAACAGGAATGGCAATAAAAGGTTTTTTTTGAGAGTTACTGTTATTAAAGGGTTCTACTTTTCATCTGGAACTTAAAAATTAAAATAAGCTTGATATGGACTTTAACAACAAGTTTGCTAGTACTCAATTGCCTATTTCATGTATCTATGTTACATTCACAGGAATTGGCCAGATGAAACCTTGCTGGCCTCAGTAAATATGGACAGGGAGCCCTGTGCTGGACTGAGCTTCAACCCAATGAACTGGAGACAACTCTGCTGCGTAGGAACAGAAAAGTTGACCATGTGGAACATTGAGCAGCTTAAACACCAATTCCACTTTGTGCCAAAGTGAGTACCTTGTATAGTTTGGCATAGTTTACCCATTCATCCCCAAACAAAACAAAATGTTGTGTCAGTAAATCTCCGAAGTGTGGTATTTTGTGGATATTTAACAATTATTCCAAGAGCGTGCGTTGGATATGAGATGGTAAATAGCATAGCGCCGAGTTGGCTGTAAATCATCTCATATCCTACAAGCGCGAATGGAATAATTGTTTTATTAAATTTAACTAGTTTTCTAAACTCTTCCATACTTAAAAATAATAGCTAAATTTTATGCAGAACCTATATTTTTTTGGCTTTGCAAATGCTACAGTCAGTTTCCATATTTGGTGAACTCAGAATATGAGCTGATAACCAAGATTGAATGTGCAAATTGCTATATTCAAGATTGAGAATTTAATAAATCCTAATATGTAGAATCAGCTTAGCAAAATTCACAATCATCTTCAGTAATAATGTTATAAGCTTGTTGGTGAATTAATATATTCCCACTTCCTCATATTATGGTTAATGACTAGTTTTTCATTAATATGTTATGTGTAAGGAGCATTGATAAGTTGGCATGGGTAGAAACTTTTACGATGACAAAGCCAGACTTCTGATTGTTTCTAGACAATAAGGATGAGCTGATTTCTAGAAACTTTTATAGGTCTCGTTTTCAAGCCAATTCATTAATTTTGTAGCCAAGAACGCGTAAGAGACTTACTTTCAAAAATCATTTTTTTATATCTTTCCACCCTCCAACTGCAACAAAAAACTACTAATATTAAAGTCCGAAATTGTATTAATTTGAAAATTCTCCCAAGTAGGACTGACTTCCCTAAATAGTCAGCTGTTTGATGCTTTATTATAAGCTCACTGGTGTTGCACTGATCATGGTTTACAGTGAATAAAGGCACATGCTTAATAGGATGTATGTACATACATTGTCTTAACTCCTTATCAGTCTGCATGTTTATAAAAACCAGAATACCAGGCTCTTAGTTTTTTTGACACCATTTTACCTCTATTAACAACCTAAAAAAACAGGACTGACTATTTTAAACCCTAAAAAGATACAACAGTCATACCTCCTACCCCAATGTAGGGAGTGCCCCCTCCTCCTGGGCTTTTAAAGTTAAGCAATAAAGAACTTCTTTCTCAGGTCAGTGCTATCTTTCTGTTGTTTTTCAGTGTTGTCAAAACTCCATTCACTGACGGCAGTCCAGAATTCGGGCAATTTGAAGACTTGACCCGATCAGTAAGCAGAATGAGTAGGCCGTTCACCAGCGAGGGAACATTCAGTATCACAAAAGCTGCCATTGCTGGTGTTGTGGGCGACAGTGCTAAGGACTTTGTTCCTGGTAATGTGATTCTCAAAGAACAATTCAGTTTTTTTGAAACCCTATAAGTGTCACAGACTTGGTTGTTTTTGCTTGTCTGATGAGTAGAAATGATTGGTGTTATTCATTCTAACTTTTGAACCAGTTGATAAAACCTTATAAAGTGATCATTCATTTTGCTTGTCCTGAAGAGTAGAAACGAATGGTGTTATTCATTCTAACTTTTGAACCAGTTGATGAAACTCTATAAATTGACCATTCATTTTGCTTGTTTTGAAGAGTAGAAATGATTGGTGCTATTCATTGTAACTTTTGAACCAATTGATTAAAAACTATAAAGTGACCACTCATTTTGCTTGTCTCGAATGGTAGAAATGATAAGTGTTATTCATTCTAACTTTTGAACCAATTGATAAAAACCTTATAAAGTGACCATTCATTTTGCTTGTCTTGAAGAGTAGAAATGATTGGTGTTGTTCATTCTATTCACCTGTGTGGATTAACTGTAGAATAATCTTCTGATCAGGTTGTTATGATCTTTCTCTTTCTGTCCTTTGAGCAAATGACTTGCAGTGGTTCAGAAAATTTACTTTTTTTGATTTTGAGATAGAGTTAACAAGGTCAAACTATTTCAGAAATTAAAAGGTTAAGTGTTTTAAATAGTTTGTTATATAAATTTTAACTAGCGAAATCAACTAAAAGGTGATGATTTTTAAAAATCCTAATGCCATTTACCGTTTTTATGCTGTCATTTCAAGTGTTAGCCCTCAATAAATTACCTTAAAGCAATACAGTGGAATCCCGGTTTAACGATCTTCGGTTTAACGATATTCCCGGTTTAACGATCGGGATTTGTTCCCGGAGAGCAAAATCTTTCCCGGTGTAACGAATAAATAAACATGACTGACCACAGGAAATGCTGGTTTTATAACAAAACAAACTTTAATTAATAAACATCAGGGCTTCTGCCAATAATTGTTGTTCTTGTTTACTCTCCGGCAGCCATGAAAGCTGATTGATATGTTTTAAACCGCTTTACATCTATTTGTGTGAATCATTTGATATTACAAGGTATTAATAACAAATTTATCGACTATTGTACATAGAGTCAAAACGCGTACGTCACCTTCTTCCCGGTATAACAATATTTTTAGAAATTTTCCCACAATATCGTTTTACAGGGAATCTCGGTATACCGATATCCCGGTTTAACGATATAATTTTGACGCCCCCTTGGCATATCGTTAAACCGGGATTCCACTGTATTAACTTACTCACCCATTGGGCCTGCCCACCAGGTGACAAAAAACCTCGTTGTGACCCAGTCAGTCACTGTTGGTCTCCACACGGCAAGGTTTATTGTGGCTGTAAAGGGGGTCAACTGCTTGTTGTTGATGCTGAAAGCCACACGGTGTCCGTGCTACATAATCCTGAGGCCCGTGTGCCAACAGACAGGACTCAGTCGCTCTCTGTATTGAGGAAGACCACCAAGGCGTCTATTCCCGAAGGTAAGCTTCATTTATAAACCTTTTAGCGGGGTTTACGTTAGCGTTTCGAAGTAGTGGATGCAGTGGTTCAGCATGCGGACAAGAAGAACTTCTAGGGGGGTCCGGGGGCATGCTCTCCCTGTAAATTTTCAAAACTGGAAAATGCAGTACTCTGTGTTTTCTTGACCGGAATTGGTTTGTGAACCAAGTGCTGCTAAAAATTTGTGAAAATTGTTAGTTTTGAGTGTACAGTAGTCCTGAGAGAAACGGTGAGTGGCAACCTGTGTGGAGTTAGATCTTAGGTTTTCTTTATAAAGATATAATTTAGGACTATACTGATCTTGATTGCAGATGTTGCTCCTGGATTCATGCCCGGGTAACCAGACTCACGTTTACAGGTGTTTTACTCGCTGCTTTAAAGACTTGTGAATAAGAAAAAAATGAGCAACCCCTAAAAACTGAAGCCTGCATTAAGACTCACGTCTGACAAGTTTCTTTCGAATGCCTTGATCAGTTTAGACAAACAAAATATACTCTTTCAAGCCTCTCCCTTAGTCTGAGTAACCTCAGCCTGTGTCGCAGACTATCTAAACCTCCGACGCAGCCTAAGTAAACCTACCAACTTAGAGAATTAAACTTTCTAGGTGAAGAGGAAGACGAAACAGAGAAGGTTGACAATGTTGAGCCAACGTCTTTGATAGTAGCTGGGTCTACCGACTGTGTTGCATTGCACAAAAGGGGCCTTTTCGTTGGAGGGCAGGTACGTACTGGCTCGGAAAATGTCTAGTGTTCAGTTTAAGATTAAGTGTATTTGGTTTCTAGATATGTCACTATAACAAGATTCCCTTTGAATGAGACAGTTCGGAATACCAGAAACACAAGCACGCGTCGGGATAAAATGAAACAATCATCAAATTTAAGGAAGGAATAGTAATAAGTTCCCATCCTGCTTAGTTACTTTCTTTTGTTTAAGTTTCATGAATTTTACGTTTTATCCCGACTCACACATGTGTTTCTGAAATGTCAAACTGGCTTACTCTCTCTCATATCTGCTGCCTAGTTAGCTGAGTTTTGAGGCACCAGTATGCTAAAATCGTAGCTGTAACCTTCATTCACGGCCTTAAAATAATAAGGAGAAGGTGAACCACTGCGACAATAAAGCACTTTTTGAAACAGTGTGGAACAAAATTTAATTATTCTTTAACCGCCATTACGTATGTTTTGAGTTTGCTCATTATCGGCTCGTTACTCAAGCATCAAAAAATATTTGAGGTTACGTTACTCGGGGGCGGTACTATACTTGCTAGTTGGTACCTGGATCGCCTTTGCTATTAACAGTTAGACCTTCTGGTCTCCTTGAATGGGGGCGTTAATCTATTGTCCAGTCTGTCGACCTTCTTCCAGGGGAATCTAGAGAACCCACAGCAATTGTAAAAAAAGATTAGATTTCCAAACAAATAACAACCAGTATGCGATAGATGTATTAGAAAGAAAATAATAGAAAAAGATGAGTGAATCGCATAAGTGATAGTTTAAGACATTGAACAAAGATTTTGATTACATAACAATAAAACAAAGCAATGGGCTGGGTTGTTCAAAGGATGGTTAACGTTAACCCTGGGTTAATTCAAAATTCAAGCAGCAGTTTTTTCCCTCAGGAAAGAGTTGTTGCTCTTATACAAAACTATTTAGTTTTTCCAACAAAAAAACCTTGTCATTTCTTAAACTACAGGTCGAAACAGCCACTATTTAGTTGGAAACAAGAACGTACGTTAAAAATCTAACCCTAGTTTAGTTCTAATAGGTCTTTGAAAAACTGAGACCAGGGTCTGGTTGTTCGAAAGCCGATTAACTTTAAACCAGGATTAACTCTTAACAAAAACTTTTGGTTGTGGTAATTAATCCTGGATTAGGGCTAATCGTCTTTTGAACAACAAGGTTCGGTTGCACGAAGCCTGGATAAGCTATCCGCCGGATAAGTGATTTCTATTTTATGCAGTAAAACTACAATGAAAGTTAATTCACACCATTTAAACCATTACTTTAGGAGTCTTCCACTCACTTAACAATCAGAGGTAGAGAATTCAACAAAGAGTCAAACAATCTTTGATTTATTAGTGACGACCATTAGCTTTTATCCAGCGGATAGCTTGTCCAGGCTTCGTACAACCGGGCCCAGGTGGACAACTACGAATATCTTTTAGTTTAGATGCACTTAAGTGTCTGGGGTTGTGGAAACTGTTCAAGAAAGTTTTTTCAAATACCTGGCTAAACCTTCTTTAGTTTGTCTATTTGTGTCGCTCTTTGTGTTTGCTCTCTTTATTGGAGCCATGCAAGTCTTCCGAGATTTAAAAAGTTTGTTCACTAAATGCTTAGGAGGGAGTTCTGAGGTGTCTGGAAGTTGCCGAGACGGAGGTGAAGGTGCTAGAGAAAGTGGACGCTAACTGTGCTATCAGCAGTCTCTGCTGGGACCCAGACTACAACTCCCTGGCTGTTGGTAGTACAAAGGTTAGTTATAGTACAACACTGGCATGGATTTTTATCGTAGAACTTTTTTTTGTTTTACACGCTTTTTTATAAGACTTTACAGAGAAGTTAAACGCTAAAATTTTATAAAACATAACAAAAATCCAAAAAGGTTAAAATTGCAAAATCTAAGATTGACAAGTGACGACGTTTCGGCGCTAACACGCATCATTATCAAGTCAAAATCGAGAAGAATATGCTGTTTAAAGGTAAACAATCGTAAAACCAAATATTGGTGCTATGGTGTTTTATGATATTTTGGCGTTTAATTTCTTTTTAAAGTTATATACCAAGTTTTTTTATAAAGGTCAATTTACAGGGTGCAACTTTTGCTTACAACTGTTGCATGCAACTCGCTTACGCCATACGTACAACACGAATTGTTTCGTGTAAATCATGCCTAAAACTATTGCACGCAATTCAAAATTTCGAATTTTGAAACAAGTTTTAAAGTTGTGTGCTATGTTGACGTTTTTGCAACAAAATTATCTGAGTGGTGAGGTCTGTGGTACATTTTCGTTTTAATTTCTGACCAACCTCGAGCTCAAGCGTTGTTGTGTCTGTTGTGTCCATGCAAAGATATCTTCAGTAGTTTTCCTGGTCTTCAAGCCTTAGCTACAATTATAAAAAACCGGCCTGATCTGTTCTTCACTTCAACCATACATTTTACATCAGTTGTTGTCTACGGTTTTTTTAGTCGCAAGACAATTACTATAATAGTTAATAGCACAGTTTTCTGGGCGTCCGCAATTTTAACGAAAGAATTGCACGCGTATTTTTGTGTTGCAAGGCCAAAAGTTGCACGCGTGTGAATGGCCGCTTAAATATGTCGCAAGCGAGTTGCGTGTTATTATTGTAGGCAAAAGTTGCACCGTGTAAATCGGCTTTAAGAACAACTTTGCTCACAAACTAAGAAACTAAGGGCTCGTTCGTTCGGCCCTAATCAAGCTATTCCGGATTAAAAACAAAACGTTGAAACTCAAAAGAGTTTTACCACTGACAAATGTACTTTACTCGTAACTTCGCAGGAAAAAGAACCTCACGAATCGGACAGAGTTTTTATTCCATGTATTCCTTTTCAGGAACAGGCCCAAACTAACGCACCCTTAGAGCAATCACCAGGTGGAAATTTTGATCAGACAATACTAAGAATGCTTTTTAATCCTTGAACACAGATTGAGGTGTTCGCGTGTACACACATGCAAGCTCATAACAACATTTCTAGCCCCTCCTTTTTTTTTATAAATGTCAAGAAATATGAATAATAGAAGAACTTATCGTGGTTGAAATCGTAAAAAAAAATAATAACAGCCGATCCTCAGCTGAAACTTACTGGGTTTTTTTATATATAAAAAGCATGTAGTCGGCATTATTTTTCGTATTACAACCTTCTTAAGCCTGGTTTCCGTACAATCTGTTATGGTCTTTGCATGACGGTTGCCGTACGTCGGTCGTATTGAAACACGATCTGTGACTCGCGGTCTGAACGACCAGAAGAATATTGACAGCATGTGTAATTGCCCTATTAAACTTGGGATGATCCAAGAAATAATCTCACCAAGATGAGGAGGAATGGTTTGAAATGCCATGAAGAACTGGAAGCTTTTGAGAACGAGACATTCTTATTAAAAAGTTGAAAGACTAAAAAGTCCTCAAAAAAGAGAAACGCGTGAAAAGTGATACTTTTTATTACACCGTATCTCGCTCAATTCTGTTTCCAAAAAGGTTATTCCAACAATCGTATTATTTTGTTTTGTTTCAAGGGTTGTGTCAAGATGTATAACAGCGAAGAAGGAATGTCAGAACTCTTTGACACCCACCACGCCCCGTTAGTTGGTATTGATTGTCTATTGGCTGGAACCGAGCACTGTGTGGTAAGTTGGTATCAATTGTCTACTAGCCGGAACAGAGCACTGTGTGCTAAGTTGGTATCAGTTGTCTACTTGATGGAACCGAGTTCTGTGTGGTAAGTTGGTATCAATTGTCTACTGGCTGGAACCGAGTTCTGTGTGGTAAGTTGGTATCAATTGACTACTGGCTGGAACCGAGTTCTGTGTGGTAAGTTAGTATCAATTGTCTATTGGCAGAAACAGAGAACAAGGTGGTATGTTGCTGTTTTCGACCAATGGTTGGTTCAGAGACTTGTGCGGTACGTTGTTGTTGAGTATCAAATAGCTGGAACAGTGCACTGTATTGTGGTCATGTGTACACTGTATTTTACTCACTTGGCTAACCTTCAACCAAAACACATCGTAGTCAGATGTAGCGCTACAGGTTTTACGAAACTTTATGCTTTTAAATAATCCTGGCACTTTTCTTGTTTACAGAGCTGCAGGTCTGATGGTCTGGTACAAGTATGGACCATCGATAAACCTTCACTGGTCAGCAAGCTGGCTCTGGATTGTCAGGTAATCAAGAATGCCCTCATTATTTCCATCTTCTGAAATAGGATTGTTTAAACAGTTAGATTTCATACCGGTTTCGGGAAACTCAAAAGAGCATTTTTAAGAGTTGTACAATACCCTCAATGTTGTTTGTGTGAAACAAATGTTTTTCTCAACATGTCATGGTCAACATTGGCTATAAAGCTAAATCCTTTCTCGAGCCTAAGTGGCTCACTGGGCCGGCGCTTATCTATGGTTTCTATAGTGTTAAGCGGATGTGGGTCTTTGACTCCCCCTGGACAGCACACTAACTTATCGTAGATTAGCTCCCAGCAGAACTGGTACTCATTTATACAGCTGAGTCGACTGGAACAAAGTCAGGTAAAGTGTCTTGTTCAAGGACACAACACAGTGGTCTGACCGGGACTCGAACTCGCGACCCTAGGATTACGAGTCAAACGCGCTAACCGCCCGGCCACTGCACCGCACTTAATATTGCTTACCATATAACAGTTTTGGTTTGGTTGATCAATTCTTATTTTCTCAGTACCAAATGTCTTGTTTTGTCATGTGTTATGTAAAGAGAAGTTAGATGTTAATAAAAAGGCTGTGGCCGAACGGATCTGAACTTATTGTCGATCAAGTGGTAAAGAGCGAGTTTGGAGAGTTTGCGTTTCGAGAGAGAAATCTTTCATTTATTGAATTATTATAACGATTTATATAAAATATCTAAAAAAAATTGATGTTAATTTAGCATTGCACTGACAGTTATGAAACCGAAAAAATATGTGAGTACTTGTTGTTTCAGCAAGAAGTCGTTCTTCTTTATAAGTCTTTTAAATAACTAACCAAATTTCGATCAATGTCTATGTATCGAGTATAATTGAACCCTTTGTACTGATCGGTCGTCTTCGCACTAACGTATAACAGGCAAGCTGTATGGCGTGTTGTCCATCTTCAAGTACCGTCGCTGTGGGTACAATGTCAGGACACATATACTTTGTGGAACTCACTAACGTGGAGAAGCCCCGACTGATAAGCTGTAACCGTCTACACAATGGGCCGATTCTACAGTTATGGTATGTATTTACTCCAGGGTAAACATTCCTTCAGTAATGCAGGGTAAAAAGATAGGGATGGCCGCCGGAGAAGTCCGCTGAATACCCTAAGAAAAACCATGTCATACGAAATTTCTTCCCCTAAAAGACATATCGTCCGTCTATGAATTCCCCTAAAAATACTAATTAATAAAGTTGCGCACGTAATATGATGTTTATCATAAGACTTTCGTTTCTTGTTTTAAGTGCCTTTACCAAAACAAGGAACTAAGAGCTTCACCTTTTTCAACCCCAAAATATACCAGGCTCTTGGTTTAACATAGAGTTTTCTTTTTCGTAAAAAAACCGGACTTCCTGTTTTAACCACTAAAACAAACAACGGTTATACCTACAACCCCAGTACTGGGATGACTATCTCTTCCCCAACCGAACCCCACCCCCGAATTACTTTAAGACTTTAAGGCGGAAAAGGTAAAAAAGTTATCGCATTTCGTCTTTCGTGTGGGTACAATGGCCTTAAGTTTTGATGTGCCTGTTGCTTTTTTTCTGTCTCAGTTACGACTGGTCAGGCCGAATGTATCTCACGGGGTCAAACGATGGACACGTTTTTGTGTGCGATGCAAGAGTTTCAAACAACTTTAAAGTGCTTGGTCACACTGGTAAGTATTAAATCCGTGTTTAAGGTGTCACAGGAGACGTTTAAGTGACTGAATTGGATGAGCTAGCCCTTGTTCCCATGCTGTTCAGGCTAGCACCGGTAAGCAAAAGAAGACAAATAACAGAAAAAGGGTCTCGTGGAACTAACAGGAATCGAATAATTCAAAGAGCGAATCCAACTACTTCGAGCTTGCCTCTGTCAA
>JAOBAT010012848.1:0-10145 GCA_026413305.1 Hydrozoanthus tunicans | reverse complement strand
TATTTGAATTTCGAGTTCACGGATGACAACAGTTTTAATCCAAAAAGTAAAAAAATAAGCTTGATAGGGACTTTAAGTACTAGATGCAATTGGTTGGTAAAATAGTAAATAGGTAAAATAGGAGTCCTTAGCCTACTTTCACTGGGCTTAGTTTGCGCAGTCAGGCCCAGAACATTAGCTTCCTTCTGCCACGAGTTTCTTTGTTTAGTTTCACCTGTGTGCTGTGAAAAATTAGTGACGATTGTTGTTATCATAACAGTTACGCGTTCCATAAGATTCATAAATTTCTCTTTATCTGACAGGAATCAGATCGTCTCAAGGATGAAGACTTATACAAGTTCTTGGCTGACCTGAAGAGACCCTCATCAGTGCTGAAACGGTTGAAATCAATTCCAGGTGTGCAGTTTCGTACAAACAGTTCCATTCATTTTTGATGGTAGAAATCTTTGTACGGCTAGGGAACAAAAATTCTTCTTATTTGGATTGCTTGATTGAACAGTGATCAGTTTCAGTTAATGTACAATTAATAACATTTAAATAAAAATAATAAGAAGAATGATAATGGTAATGATAATAACAGTAATAATAAAAATAATAATAACAATAACAACAATTTTGATTGACACACCACTAATGGCTCTTCTTTGTTAAACCAACCAAACATGGGGTTGTAACCAAATTCTTATCGACAAGTGCCTGGGTTCTAGACAGTGTTCAAGAGACTAGACCAGTGACCCAGGGCCCCTGTCCTTGAATGGTGTGGCGAAAGAAGGTCAAACAAATATTCAACCCTCGGCAAGAATGGAAATTAAACCCAGGACCTCACAATCGGCAGTCTCAGTTTTTACCAACTAAGCCAAGCTCGCAAATCTGATGCAAATATGCAAATAGAAGAGATGGTAAAGACCGTATTTACTGGCCCGAGTAAATGTTGTTGAGCAAACGCAGTAATTACCAACTTTGCCATAGGTTTACTGTACTTTAGGCAAACACCATATTTGCATTAGATTTGCTCATGCAGATGGGATGCAAATCCATTTTTCGTCTAGTGTTAGTTAAGCATAAATTTCAGAAGTTTCAACTTCTTAAGAACTATTTAGCAGCGAACCCTGCATCTGTGCCATCAAAACTCTCTTCGTCTTCTCTGTCACTGGCTTTGGAATTCCTGTAAGTTAAGAAAGTTTGTGTCTGTCGTTGAAAACGAAGTAGATTTTGTTGGAATGATGTTTGAATTTACTTAAATACCATTAAGGTCATCATCGATTGTACATGCTTTTATGGTCGAAAAGGCTCATCATATTTCCAAAACATTATGTATAAACCAGGTACCCTGAAGCTGGACATTTCTCCTCCACCTGACAAGCCTCCCTACTGCCTTACTTCCGAGCTGCACCAGGTGAGTTTACTCCTTCGAGAAACTAAATTTGTTGCATTATTGTATACATACGTTTTGTACTATTGTTCGACTGCTCGGTTAAGTAGTTGGTGAGATTAAAAAGCATAGGAAGAGATTAATGGGAAGTGTTGAAAAATGCTTTCCATTTTTGACATTTTTCTTTTTCGCTTTTGTATTTCATTCGGTTCATTTTTTATCCTTCTCAATTCTTATGAATAGAAAAAAAATGAATCGAATTTAGCATTTGTAGTGCAGACACAAGCTAGTGGAACATAGAAAATTAGTTTATGCTGCTATGGCTGTTCAGCTTAAGGTTGATTAAGCAGATTCGAGCAAAGAAATTGCGAAAAAAGGGGCAAATGACTTGACTTAACACGGATCCAGTTTTTGCTGTCAGATTTATTTAGCATTGGTAGTTTTTCTTACTGGAAGATTATTTGGAAAGAATAAACTACTATTTTGCTTTTGTTAAATCAGCTAGGCTCAGTGTGACTAACAAACTGCTTTTCCTCAAGAAATGTTGTTAATGATCGTAATAAGGTGACTTACTGTAGTTTGCAGTCTCTTATTATCTGTTGATTCTACTATGCGTAGGTGGACCCTTATCCTGACGAGAAAGGTCGACCGACAAAGGAAGTAGAAGAATTTGCTCCTCGAGAGGTTTTTGCGCCTTATGTCACCTACAGGTAGGCTAGCTCGGCTGTGTGTTTGTTTCTATCGTATGTAATGGCGGGCTGCAATTCACGATTCCTTCTTTGGAGAGGAAGAGAAAAGTAACCGAAGTGTATCATGAATTCTTGTGACAGTGTTTGTCCGGTTGTACAGTTTTACCGTTTTGTTTCGCGTATAACCAGCTGTGAAAAGAAGAGCGTAACTGAAACTTGGTGCTAAGTAGCTGTCAGGTGAAGCATTAGTTTTTTTGTTAAATTTTCTTGTCTTTGTTTCCTTGACATGTTTTTGCTGCTTGACAAAAAGGTCACCGCAAAATATTACCTAGAATTTATCGTTACGTTTGTTTTAATGATATTCTCCTTTTTCAGCAACGTTCTGTATGTTTATCCCTTGAGTGTGAATTTCACTAACCGCCCCGGCTCAGCACGAAACATCGCTGTAAAAGTTCAGTTCATGGAAGGAGAGGATGCATCGGCTGCTTTAGAGGTATCCTTTGCATTTTCTGTAGCAATTGATGATAAAATTTGGTAGTTTCATAGTGGTTCATGTGAAGAGCTTTAGTCAGAAAAACTGCTGTTTAACAAATTGTTTTTTTTTGTAAATATGAGAAAAGAAAGGTCAATGATAGTATAATAACATGTATACATATTATTGTAAGTCAAAAAAAAAATTATGACAACCTTAAATGCTCTTTTCTGCCCCTATAGTATTCTCCTTATAGCTGCTACACGAAACAATAAAAGAACAACTAAGTTATACAAGTTGTACATAAATAGATAACACTTGTATTATCAGAGTCTGAATGAATAAATGAAGACAACCTTCGTTGCTCTTTTCTGCCGATACAACATTGTTTAATGTAGCATAGCTACAACAAGAACGCTAAAGCGGTAGAAAAGAGCTACCAAGGTTGTCTTGGTTGTCGCAAAAATGCTGTGAACTTTTACCATAGCAAATTCCCGCGTGGAGAAACTACATTTTTAATTGAAACAATAAAGAGAAAATAGAATAACACCTTTTCTCGCTGGAATTGGTGAATACTTTAATTCACCTAAATGAGACTAGGGAACGATCCGAACAAGAACTACTGAGGCCAGCGGCAATGGAATGCAGAAAGATACTAATTGCGATATTAACTGCTGATCAATCTGATGGGCTAAACTTTAAAAACTAATAATGTTTTCATAAGTAAACCGATGAATTTCTTTCTAGTTCACTCATTCATTCCTTTTTAGCTAAAACAATTCTGTTTTTAGATTTAAGAAAAATTGTACGCGGAGAACACTGAAAATCAAAAGCCGGTTTTCTTCGCTTTTGATTCGGAGATCTGTGATTGTCTTGATGAACGTTCTACTATACCTTCAGTGTTACATTAGCAATTACTAATCATTTTTGGTTTTGACTCACAGTGTATATTTGGCAAGTCCAGCTGTCAAGCAATGTCGCGGGAGGCCTGGACCTCAGTAACTTATCACAACAAGTAAGTATTATTCAACATATATCACACGTCGATCTACTAGACACACACGAATTCCTACAGAACGATATCTGACTAACTTTCTCTCGACGAGACTCCTAGCTAGGTTGGTAGTAACCAAGTTTAGTATTTACCTAAGCGACCGAAATTATTTTTTCGCGCGTTCTGATTGGCTCCCGTAATGTGCGATATCCATTTTAGCACAAACCATTTCAATGTATAACTTTTTTCGTGCGCTCTGATTGGTTCCTGAAACAGTAAATATCCTTGTATACTGTTTTGAGAAGGCTGTTAAAATGGCGACTCGTTTCACGACATTCTCGGAAGAGGAAACTCTTGAATGAACGGTTCAGTCGTTCCCTTTAAAAACAAAAAAAAAATCTTATTCTGTGGCGTTTTTTTAAAAATGAGGTGCATTTTATCCTTATCTTTCGGTATATACTAAAACAACAACCCCCCTCAGGGTCGTTGCCTAGCGCTAAATATTTACCTTAACGCTTTGCTTTTCGGTATGTGTTTACCACTAGTCACCTCCCCGTCTGGGGCCGTTGTTAAACAGAACCCACTCTTGTGAAAACGTAATAATGAGATCATGACTATAGAAGTTTTTCAAGTTGCTTAAAAGTAGTCATTCTGTTAAAGAGCATATGACACGAGATCAGTTTTTCAATTCTTAAAAATTATACTATAAAAAACATTGGTTTGCCAAGTTTGAGAAACGTAAGATGAAAGTACGCCAAGATACGGCGTGCAGAATTTTGAATTTTTCCCGCTGAAATTGCTCCTCCAAAAGACCAACAACATGACTTAACAGAAAACGTGCGTCTTAACTCGGTCCATCCGAAACCGACTTTAAAACAATTGTAACTGGTAGAGTTTCACTTTACTTCGTGGCACCATATTAGATGGACTGAGGCGAGACGCACGTGACCTGTTACGTCATTTTGGAGGGGACGATTTTAGCAGTAAAAATTCAAAGTTCGCCGTATCTTGTCCTACTTTCATCGTATGTTTCTCAAACTTGGGCAAACCAGTATTTTTTATAGTATACTTTTTGAAAATTGAAAAATTGATTTCGTTTCATATGCTCTTTAACCTAAAAGATTGTCTGGAAGGAACAATAAATTTTCTTAGATTAGAAAACGTTTTATATTTGACAGGTTTATTTGACTCATATCGCGTGAAATGCAATTTATCTTTTTTTTAAGATCACCAGACTTTTACGAGGAAGCAAAAATGAAAATTCCAGCTCACTTGACAGATCAGCATCATATTCTTTTCACATTCTACCACATAAGCTGCGCTCCTACTAAGAAACAGGATGACAAGGGACCTGTTGAGATTCCAATTGGCTTCACTGTAAGTATAAGGAAAGTTGAGGTGCACGTCTACATTAAGTACGCCAAGGGGAAGAACTATAATTTGAATGTAAAGTGCTTTTCAAGTTCCAAAACCCTGATCGTGTTTATGAATTATATAATGGTTTTTACTCAAAATGCACATCCGTTTTATTGTTTTGACCCCTTGTCAAACTACTGTATCAGGAGCCGAAAATTGTAAGCTTCGTGGGACATACAAACGAGGGGAAGAATGGATGTCGTTTTGATATGCATGAGAACAGTGCAGGCAGTATGCTTTAGAAGCGATGGAGGAAACATTCACCTACCTTTAAAATAGACTTTCGACTGTATAGTTAGGTCTTTTCATAAGTGGCGGTGGTTTTGGTGTGCAGTCAGGTAGCCTGGCTAGCCTTGTTCTGGATTTAACTTTCAAAAGAACATGTTATCTAAAGCAAAGCTAGGCAGGCTAATTTGAATGCAGACGAAAGAATATTGTGTTTATTGGGTGTATAAGAGGCAGTGCGACAAGAACTTGAAAGAGAACTTATGAGAAATTGCGCTCTATTTGAACGCTGATACAAAACGACTTATGAGTCTTGAGAGTAGCACCCTGCAGTTAGCTCGACATGAACGTCTTTACACCCTGTGTGTGCCATCGTAAACAAACAAAGCATACCCTTTTTATGATCTCGCAAGATCAAAAGGTATATTGGGAAGGCCAACACGTTCCCTGTACGTACCTCCCTGGGGATGTTGTGCCCCCCTTGGGTTTTACGTAATTGGAAGGTGGCTTTTTAATTGTGTCAACTCCCAGAAAATGAACCCCCTGAGAGTGAAATAAGCAGTTCTTGGCTATGATATTTTTAAATGTTTGCCAACTCGAAAATACGTCAAAAACGTGTTTGTATTTATATATGACTCTTGGCTTCGTCGGTAGTGGATTCCTGCACTAAAGGATGGTCGGTTAAATCTTGGTGAATTCCACATTCCAGTATCACTGGAGAAGCCGCCACAGAGCTACAGCATGCTTTCTCCAGAGGTAACCAAACACAAACTGTGTTCATGTGCTAGGCTTGCGCGCAGCTTACCGTAATAAAGCCTTAAACGTAGACAAAAACCTGGTATCTTAACCGCGAGCACGATCAGTAAAGTTTTTCTGCTGACTGGTGCCTGATCAGCGTATTTACACGTTGATTTCTCTTACATTGCTAGCTCTTTGTACTGCGTTTTTGATGGTGATAAAAAAGAAAAGCATGTTACTTTAACCAGCAAAATTTATTCAAGAGAAAACCTAGTAGCAGTTAACATTATGTATTTTTAGTTTTACTTGTTTATTTTATTGTTTTTGTTCTTCTTTGTTTCTATTCTTAATTTTTTTTGCGTTTACAGCTTGAGAAAAGGCTGTTACGTATAATTTTTCAAGAAGTAATTAAAGACTGACCAAAGCTCTGATCTTTCCAGATCAGGTGAATTGTATTTGATGATTTAGTTGTGAGGTCGAAGCTTTTAACGGACTGGTCTTTTCCCATCATTGCAGGTTCAGTTACCTGGTATGAAGTGGGTGGAGGGACACAAGGGCGTGTTCCATGTAGCAGTTAGAGCAGTGTCCTCGGTACACACTCAGGTAAAGATCATTTTTGCCTGTGCAGCTTGGTTTTATTATGGCACATTAATCAATGACAACGATCTTTGACCCGAAAGCGGCAAGTGTTACTAAGTTGATGTCGTTGCTAAAGTTTGCCCTTTTGTCGTTTACTGTACAGGATCCTTATATCCACAAGTTCTTAAAGATGTGCCATCAGATTGAAGGGCGTGTCACTCACTCACCTACTCGAATTCCAGAGGGGAACCTTGAAGCTCTTCTTAAGAAAAGTGTAATGGACCTTTCAAAAGCAAGAGAAGAACCCCTGGTACGCTTTCTGCACATAGTATTGGACAAACTGATTTTGCTTCTAGTGCGACCTCCAGTAATATCGGGCATAGTAGGTAAGTTGGTTGTGCTCGAATGCTCGCTCGGACAGCAAGTCCTTAGTGTTAGTAGAAGTACTCTTGCAGCATTAGGTTGCCGTTCGACATTTTCAAGTTATTAACTGTAAATGGAATGTAATTTAATAGAACAAGCATGGTTTGCACAACAGAATTTTTGATGGGAGTTCGTAATGCTGTGACGGCAAGCTTCGCCGGAATGTGTGAATACTTTGTGGTGCGTTTGTGTTTAGTTGTTTACGTGATTGGATAAAGTTCCAACAAAACTGAAATTTGATCTAGAACCTTTGCGGTTAACACCAGTACGTTCCACTTGACAGTAAAAAAATCCTATTCCCCTATACTAACCCACCACCAAATGTAGGGTGTGTCACATTCCTAACAGTTTCTACAGCTATTACCGTTAAAAGGAACATATTGTAAAGTTGAGTCGCGGAAAAGCCATGCTATTGACGTGTCAGTTTATGTCGTTTATCAGTTACAGCTAAGATTCTGCGAAATGCATATTTAAAAAGCCAAATGGTAATAACTAAGGTGTTAAAAATTACTATTTTTGTACTTTAATGTTGGACACAGGTACCTTTTCCAAACAATTTTTTTTTCACTATTTGAAGAACAGACTAAAAGAATACTCGAAAAGCTGGAAAGTGTTCGATTTTAAGTGGTATAGAAATTCATTCGCCATTCCCATTAAAGAGCATATGACACGAAATCAGTTTTTCAATTTTCAAAAAGTATACTATAAAAAACATTGGTTTGCCAAGTTTGAGAAACATACGATGAAAGTATGCCAAGATACGGCGTGTAGAATTTTGAATTTTTCCCGCTAAAAGTGTTCCCTCCAAAAGACCAACAAGATGACGTAACAGGTCACGTGCGTCTCATCTCGTGTCATATGCTCTTTAATAATCTCCCCAGCCACACTCAGATCCTGACTCTCAAGCTTGTCTACATTAAAAGGAAAATTAAAACACTCTGCATAGCAGTTCAAACATGTTGCAAACCACTAACTTAAACAAACCTTCTTTTTGCCGTAGTGAACATTGGCCAAGCGGCGTTCGAGTCACTTGCTCGGATCGTGCATAGGATGCATCAGCTGCTGGAGACCAGCCAGGATGAACATGGAAGGGACAACCTGCTGGCATCCTACGTTAGCTATGTGTTCTTGGCTCCTTACACTCCTTCACCCACCTCCTCTCCAAACTCTTTCTCTGGTGCGTAATAGTTCATGTTCTCTGTTGTACTCGCTGTTGTGTGCACTGCAATCTGTTTCATTTCCAATCATACTTTCTTTGTCTACAATTGGTATAATTCCAAGTAAAGTGCGTTATTCTTTTTATTGTAATACAAAGACTTGGTTACATGATATTGTTTCAGGCCTTTTTTAAAGGAAATGACGCGAATGCTATTGTTTTTATTATTGCGTTGTAGAAGGTGCGGTGCCTTCAGTTGCCCGGCCAGTTAGTGTCGCTGTCCACGCTAGTCCGAAATTGTCACTCAGTAGCAGTAACCCGCAGTTGAACGCGATTTCGAGCACAGTTGATGAAGATGACCCATTTCCGAGCCAGCACAGAAGTGGTACAATCAGGAGGAAGGCTTATGAAAGAGACGTCGAGGGTTCTGAGTTAAGTAAGATTGCAGGGAATAGAAGCAGTATGGCAGAGACACGCGTCGGAGCTATAAGCGTGCCTGGTATTACAACTGGTAGCAATAGAAAGGTAATTATTCATTACAAGGCTTAAGCTAGAATACATCAACTAATTTCTGGTTGATAAAATTTGAGCTCTCCTCAAATAACTCCACCTAGATTTTTACTCCCAGTGGAGGCAGCGTGGCTCAGTGGTTGGGGTGCCGGATTTGCTTTCGGTTGTCCCGGGTTCCAATCCCACTCTGACCACTGACAGGATTTAGCTTCTGTGATCCCAGGGTCAAAACCATCATGTTTGTAAAAAGCAAACTTGTCTACCTCCAACCAGTTAGGATTCTTAAACGAAGTAGTGTTTACTTAGGAGTAATTTTGGGCTGTGCCCCATGTATTTAATCTGCCACTGTAGCAGAACTGGTTAAATTAATTCTTTTAAGAAAAAGTTCATTCGAGAATCCCTAGGAAAGTTAGGCTTAAAGTTAAAAGTCTAACCATATAACGTTGGCAAGAGATTTGTTCGCCATTTTTTGTGTCAGGTAATGAACTGTCTTAAAGTTATTTTTTAAAACAGTTTCTGACTCTACAGATTTAACAATGCTTAATGTTATTGATCATAGTGAAGAACACCTGTCTAGTCACAATCAATCCGTTGTGATAGCTAAACAAAAGTTGAATAACAAGAACGAAGCCCAGTTGAAGACTCGGCAGGTTGTCTTGAGGTGGAAGTGGAGTTTATCTAAAACAGTAGTTTCTGATCATCAATGTTGTGGTTGTATCAAAGATGGAAGCGTTTCCGAGAAATGAGAAATCTCATTGAGAGAAACATGCGATTTTATCAAATTATTTTAAAGACTGGTTAAAAATCCCTTTCCCCAATATCTAATTGGACGATAGTTTCACTGTTGTGCTTGTTTTGTTGAACCATAACACCTTGGGAATGTTTTGTCTCCAGCTGGTGCACGAGGAGATGGCTCTGCAGTGGGCCGTCGCCAGCACACCCGATAGAGAGATGGCAATGCAGCACGCTTGGTTCTTCTTCGAGCTCATGGTTTGTTTATCTTCGATTTAACACTGTGCTAGTGACCTGTTTAACAAATCCCTTTCTTGCATAGGTTTTTATCTTTGTATCAACTATACAACGGCACCGCCGCCTGGTTAGCCCAGTTGGTAAGGCTCCAGCCTGGCCCGGGTTCGATTCCCAATGCCGGACCTTCACTCAGGGTCTTAAAATAACTGAGGAGAAGGTGTTGCCTTTGCTTTAACATCAGCAAATATTGCGTCTTCTCAGATAAGGACGTTAAACTGTAGGCCCAGCCTCTCAATCTCCTATCGGGGAAAGCCACAACACTTGTCAAAAAAGAGTGCAATGAAGGCAATTCTCAATAAATTTAATTGTGAACTGTAAATAGCGGACTATCTAAGACCCTCAATACCAAAGTCAACTGTAATTCATTGTTAGGCGCCTTTGATCATATACATATGGAAAAGGCACTATATAAATGCTAAACATTATTGTTATTATTAATATTATTACTACTACTGCTGCTGCTATTACTACTACTACTACTACTACTACTACTGCTACTGCTACTGCTACTGCTACTGCTACTGCTACTGCTACTGCTACTG
>JAOBAT010012826.1:0-10149 GCA_026413305.1 Hydrozoanthus tunicans | reverse complement strand
TCACGTGGAAAATAGTAACACCTGCCCAACAATGGAAAAACAGAAAAATCAAAGAAGCGCTAATGATCGCAACAAGAGATCCATCACTTAACAAAAAGCTACAAGCACACCCCATTTTCCTTTTCCCAATGGGGATCACTTAAGACTATAAAGATCTGAATATTTTACGCGGCAAATCAGTACCCTGAAGATGTCTTTTAGTCGAAAACGTTCGGTATTTCAATCTTTTAAACTTTTAGCCTTTTATACATTTTTTAAACATTTTAAAAGCGAACTTATGTCAAATATTCACTCGATGTTTGTGCAAAATCCCTCACTCGCAAGTGTCTCGCTCGTTTGGGATTTAGCACATACATCGAGTGAACAAAATCCCGTACGTCGCACTTTCTACGAAGTAAACTGCATTTAAATCATTAAAGGGAATTGCGGTGACTCTCCGGTGGACGGAATCCTTTCGAGCGTTTTAGCCGCGAATGCCCGACTGAACTACACCGCAGGTCCTTCGTGGTGTGCTTCAACGGGCGAATCTTCGACGTACTTGCAGATTGATCTACCTGAGGTTTACATTATTTGTGCTGTGGCCACGCAAGGGAATTCTAAAGCAGATCATTGGGTGTGGTCCTATCAAGTTCGATACTCCCCAGATAAACAAAGCTGGCTCGTTTACAAGGAACAAAATAAAGAAAAGGTGAGAGTTGACAATTCAGTCTGAGCCTCGGTCTGTTTTGATTGTTATATAAAATATGAGAGCTCAACGAGTCTTACCGTAAGTTTAGGTTTAACTTTAATTCTCCCTTGTCACCATACGCAGAGGGATTACGTGAGATAACATCGCGCTAGCATCATGGTCCCTTTCTAATATTGAGGGTGCCCGGAAGGACATGTCGACCCTTTGTGTACGTATGATGACAAGGAAGAGTTCCAGTTGAGCTTCATACTTACGGTCAACCTTTAAGTTCTACTTAGCTGCGAACAGAGGGATGCCATGAGACTTCAAAGGCTGTTGCACTTGGTAGAATTTAAACAATATTTTAATGATGCTAACCTAAAATTGTTTCTGCCACCGTTGTTATAAACTTAGCTACCAAGCCTTTTATAGGGTTTCCCTTACTTATCTGATCATTGACGTAACACCTTTCTTCCTTAATTCATGAAAATGCTCATATATTTTTTGTACTTTCTTTTGAGAGACTCTTTCAAAAATCAGCTGTCTCCGAAGAAAAGCAGCTGTTCTATAGAAATCGAGTTTCTCCGTAAAAAGGAAGCTGCTTTTTGGAACCTTTGAACAACAGTAAGGTGGTGCCATTTTAATGCAATGTTAGAAGCATAGCGAGGTTTTATCCGACGTATTTGGCTAAAAATAAACGAAACAAAATACGGTACTACTACCAATATTAAGCAACACCTTTGCTTCAATCTACGCAAAACTTTGCAACTTATGCGAAACTATTTCCAGCAATATTTTGAGATGAACGCAATCTCACTGTACGTGTCCCATTACTTCACGTTGAGCCTGGATTGAGCTGCTCCGCAGGACAGCTACCTTTCTTCGGAGAATCTCGTCGATTTAATTTATACGGAACGGCTGCTTTTCTACACAGAACTCTATTTCTACTCAATTTCTGCGCAAAAGCTGCCTTTCCAAAGAAACACAATTTCAAGAAAGCAGCCACTTTTCGTTCGGAGAAGCACGATTTCTACGAAGCAGCTGGCTACTTTACTACGGAGAAACTCGATTTCTAGCTACGGAGCTACTTTTCTACGGAGAAACTCGATTTCTAGCTACAGAGCTACTTTTCTACGGAGAAACTCGATTTCTAGCTGCGGAGCTACTTTTCTACGGAGAAACTCGATTTCTAGCTGCGGAGCTACTTTTCTACGGAGAAACTCGATTTCTAGCTACGGAGCTACTTTTCTACGGAGAAACTCGATTTCTAGCTACGGAGCTACGTTTTTACGGAAACACTCGATTTCTACGAAGCAGCTACTTTCCTTTAATTTGGAGAAACTCAATTTTTACGGGCTACTTTCCTTCGGAGAAACTCGATTTCTAGCTACGTAGCTATTTTCTACGGAGAAACTCGGCTTCTACGAGTTTTGATTTAGAGGCTAGCTGATTTGAAAAATATTTTGTGGTTTGAAAACTCATAGTTTATTCGTGATTCCAGTAAGACAGTCTTGACCCTACGATTTATTGAAATTAAACTTGCATGTTTATAGCTACAGCTTAGGAATAAGTGCAGATTTTCTTTCCTGATAGTATTATTTGCCTTTAGAGTTCTCAAAAAGTCATAACAACGCACAACTTAGAATCCCCAAATGATTTTAGTTTGATAATTAAACCTTTGAAATCTGGCTTAGACATATCTTGTAGTTTAGTACTAAGAGCTATAATTGTTGCAAAGTAATTTTTGAAAAAATGAATAGGCTGACCTTTTTAGCCGCACACTTGAGCTAAAAGGAAACTTAATTTTGAAGTTAAATCCTTAGAAAGATATCTGCAGCTGAATTGCAATGTTTTAAGGTGTGATAATTCCTAATTGACATCCAACGTTTCAGCATAACCAGCTACTGCGCTAGTCGCAGTTCAAAAAGGCTTTTAAAAAATCTTACAACATGTGGGTATTTTCCCAACTTCTTCACATATTGATGTCAGACATGACAAAGCTGCTCCGACTGTGTAATTTTTACCATAGACACATCCTCTATCGTATCTAGATGAGTGTGAAAAAACCGTAATAAATCTCTAAGTTTTAAGAGAAACTCCTTGGTTTTCAAATTGTTTTCTACGAGTTTGTATATACCATCATCGTTTTTAGTTTGCTCTCCACAACACCGAAAGGAAGAAAAGATGGTAGCGATCCTTTTACAGCTTGCGTGCCAGAGTTGTTGCCCCATCTTTCGAATGCAGTGAGAATCCCTTGATGCTTGAAGTGTAAAACATTATTACACCATCATCGAACCGTGGCTACATTTGTCCATGCAAACAGGAACATTATCTCGGCCAGTACGAAAATAGGGAGGAATTAAAGTTCATAACAGTATTCATTAGAATATGCATACGAAAATGCGTTAGTTTGCAGGGCTTCGGGGTCTGATATCTTGTTCAGCCAAGTCAAATTTAATTTTTATAAACCCATACAAGTTTTTTTTATCTGGAATTTCGTAAGGCTTCGCTATACTTGCGCATGTTTGTTTACCTTCTCTTATGGCTTTCCCACATGGTTGCCGTCTAGCACATGACGCGTTATTTAACTGTTGCGTTGTGCTCTGTTTTGCAGGTGTTTAATGGAAACTATGATCGCAATACGGTGGCGAAGCGTTTTCTGCACGAAGCGATTCAAACCAAACATGTTCGCGTTTACCCCATGACGTCCTCCGGAAGAGCCTGTATGAGACTGGAGCTTTATGGAGTTACAAAAACAGGTATTTTCAAAGATACACACACTATTTGAACGTTGCTGAAATTAAAGTTGTGTTCTTTAATTGTATGGTACTCTAAGCTGCATAAGTAAGTGAAACTAGCATACGATAAACAAAACTTAGTTCCTTTTTATAAAACGTAAGTAAGTTTCTACGTAATAGTGAGCAAGATCAATGTTGTTGAACGATGTAAACTTTTGATAATACTTTTTCATTACTAAGTTGAAGCAGAAAAAGGACAAAACTTCGTATAACAAATCTTCAACAAATTGCTATAACGGTACCAAAGAAATTTTCCGACGGCTATTGAAAATCAGAAGCTCGTGTTTTTTGGTACCCCTATTGTTGTTAATATTATTGATATTATCACTATTATCGTTGTTGTTATTACTATTATTGTTGTTTTTATTATTATCATCATTATTAGTATTATTGTTTCTGTTAGAACAGTTTATTCTCGATAAAAAAAAACTTTCTATCGCTGCTAGACGGAAAAACTGTTTAAATTTAATCACTCTATCACTCTGACTGGTTCACTCAGTCTCGATTATTTAAAAATTATTCGCCGAAGGCGAAGTGAATACCTGGTGAATAATTACTCGTCACCCAGATATTCACTAAGCCTGAGGCGAATAATTGTTTTAGTAAAATTACTCAGGTGATTACCAGAGAGAAATAGCCAAGCGAAAAAAGGAAAAACGGAGCTTTGCTTTGTTTTTTTTTATTAATTCAAATTGCCATGCGTCATTGCACAGCAGCTAGCAGCGCACGCAGATCACATGATCCATTGAAAAAAAACAAGGTGAACGCATTGTTTAACGGTTTGAGCTCAAAAACAAGAGGCACGAATGTAGCAAGAGAAGATGCAATAAGCGGCCAGTTCAAGCAGAAAAAACGAACACAATTGTTTATATTCACATTGAATGTAAATGAGCCATTCTGGAAACTTCCAGAGGGGAGAATTGCTCTCGGATTGAGCTAGTAGACAGCATGAACTGCTAAATGCATGGTTGCTCGCTTGAAGGACCTGTGGATTCTGTGCTAAAACGCGACAATGCTGCTTTTGTTGTTTGAATTTTTCCTCATTGACAAGCTGTTTCAGGTAGGACTTCGATGTTTTATTGGCCTCACTAAATAATTGGTTATCGCAATGAAAATTTCTTAAATTGAGATGGCGAACAAGAATCTTTCGCCATAATTTGACAGCAAACTTGTTCTTTTATAAAAAGTTCTGTCTTTTCTCCTAACGGACACCCAAAAGAGAGGCATTGATTAATGTCATTCACCTGCATATTTTCAAATTCTGAGTAAATTGGCTTTGTTATTGTAACCGTTCTGCCAAACATAGGAAATGCAGTTTGTGCAAAATTGTGCTTTGTTGTCATTTGCTCAATCGCCGCGCTTATTGACATCTAAAACTGTTCTACTTTCATTAATTAGTGCCAATCGTCGTATTGATATTGTATAATCTTTGAAAACCATTCTTCCAAACTCTGTTGCACAATTGGTATTTTTTGGAAACAGTATTTTTTTCATTGCGTTAATTTCCCCCTCGAAAACATAACAAAATAATGCGAGGCAGCCGTTTGGTTTAAAGGCCGGCTATAATCACTCCGCGCGAAGTGATTATAGCCAGGATAGTGCGTCAGCCTCCACCAATCAGAGCAGTGGGAACTCTATAATCACCTGTGTAATTTTATTAACAGCTCATATACCGAATTGACCATATACGGAAACTATAAACTGTGTAGTGTTTCAAAGCTGAAATATGGTTCTGAATAATTTAAGCTGTCATTTTCAAGTACCGTTGGGTTTGGAAACTCAAGAAATTTAATAAAACACTTATTCCATTCGCGCTTGTTGGGTATGGCATGATTTATGAATAGCGAGCTAGTCGCTACTCCCCTCTTTGGCTATTTACCATCTAACATCCGATGCGCGCTCATGGAATAATTGTTAAATATTTAAAATGCATATGAAGTCAAAAATTGAATTAGTTCAGTGGATAGATCTTGCTAAATGAGGAATAGCGGTGAAGATTTTTTGTCAAAATCTTGTTCGGACAAATTAGCATTTTAATTATTTAGACCCTGCCACCAATCCATAACCTTTGGGTGTATTTAAGCCAAGCACGGGCTGCTGTTGTATCTCGAGGTAGAAAGATCATCAGTGCAGGTTTGGCTCAAATTTATTTAAAGGTTTTAAAAGGCCCGTCAATAGCGAGCACGTATAATATGCATCCAAAAAACAACACAACCTTGATTTTGTGGTATTAACCGTCGTCATTTAGGAATGCTTTTTCTAAGTTAATGACGTGAGTTGATCGGAATAACAGATGACTAAATAAAAGTGCTAGGAACATAAAAGGCTGTCGTAAGGAAGTTTTGAATTAAAATTAATGACTTCTGGAACATATTTTAAAGATAAAAATATTTGGTTTTGCTCAGGTCTGAAAAATGAACAGGAAAAGTTTTTGTGTAATATATTGTAGGTCATGGCCATTTCAGTTATCAATTCAAATTTGTAATATTTTGATATTGGGAAAGCTGGTTTGCCAAAGTTTATTGCCTTAGATGCCCCTCGCCCCATCCCCTGACTTGGATATGTTGTATTGGAGAATACTTTGGCCACCCGAAGCTTAAGAAATTATGTATCAAGTTATCCTGTATTTTTAAGTTACTTGATTAAACTTGATTCTGCTTCTATAAAGCCGCTACACATTCTCAGTCCAGATTATTTTTAAGTGGGACATGTAAATATAGACTAAAATTTTGCTTAAAAACAAACACATTAATAAGAAAAGATAATAATTCAACCAACTCTTTTCAATATATTCTAAAACAAGTTTGTAACTTGCTTGGATAATTAATGTTAGTTCAATTGGTTTGTTTGAGACGAAAATTGATTTCGTTATGTATGTAGAAAAAAAACTTTACGTAATTCTATTTCATGATTCATATAAAGGTTTACATACAGTGTTATGTAATAGAATCAACCGTCATGAATGGGTAGTGTTCTGATTTTTTTGTCACACAAAAAAGGGTAGTCTTAAAGTGAGGAACTAACATGGGAACTTTTGAAACACCTCCCTTTTCTTAGAAGTGTCCGATACTCTTAACATATGTACGTAAGTTAAGTTGATACTGTTTAAAGCAGCTTTTCACATTTTCATTTTGTCTATTCTCCTCATACAAACTCAGCTGATAGATGCTTACTCTAACAATATCAATTGGGAAAATAAAAATATATTTGCCTGCCCAGATTAACTCAAGAACAGGCTGGTTTTAGCCAAAGAAACTGTCAGACTTTGCCAAGTGACAAAAGTATGTAAATACAAACGTTCACTGGTTTTTACGGTTTTAGTTAGAGGAAAACTAAAAGAATTAAAACAAACGTATTTCTAGAAATACCAGCTTTTTCTTGATATCAAAAAGATTATTTTTCATTACTTCTCTAAGCAGCTTAGTTCTGCACGTAAAAATCTTATTGATGTCACTACACAGACTTTAAGTCTATATTTGTACTGACAGAATGACTCGCTAATCTAAACACTTAATTGTAAACCCGGACTTCGACAGGTTATTGTTTCAGTAGCAGTGAAAGCGAGTGCTCCATCAAGTCAAAAACTTTTTTTAACAATAGTTTGAATAGTTTGAACTCGACTCTTTCAAAAATATTTCTATTTTAGTATATATTCGATACAAAAAATTAAAAATTGTTTTGCTATGGTTGAATTTATAAAAACTCCTTTCTGTTCTCTGAATATTAGCACGATTCTTTGCAAGGTGCCTGGTCCAACCATGTATAGTTTAATGAACTTGAAAACTGATAAACACATGAAAATTAAACAAAATTCGTTTTACTTTCAACTTCATACAGATTGTAACGAGGAAGCCATTAACGTTGCCATGAAAAGTGTAGTTCCTGACCTAAGATTTTCGGCGTCATCGTATTATAACGCCGAGTATGCACCCTCTAATGCCAGGCTGTACGGAAAAACTGGTTGGGCGCCAAAAACACATGAGAAATACAATTCTTCACTTAGAATTGACTTGGGGAATGTATATGCAGTGTGTGCCATTGAGACTCAAGGTTATAATCATAGAACAAAGAGAGAGTGGACGAAGAAGTACAGAGTGAGTTTTTCAATAGACAACCACAAATGGCAGACCGATCCTAAGGTAAGAAAAATGAAATGGATTGCATTAATCATTGCCAAAGATACTGCAGCTTTTGCATCTGAAAATGTTTCTGACCATTCTAGTAAGGTGTTAAGAGTGATTGTCAGAGAAAACCATGCAATATTGAAAAATCTTGAAAGATGGGGATCGGCCGATTCTCATCATATTTTTGCTATAAGATACCCTTACCCAACTGATACTCAGGATACATTCTTTTTTCAATTACCTTTATTGGTTTCGAATTAGAGCACCCCATGGTTTACCCCCATTACCCCCCCCCCTGAATTTGACTATTTTTCGACGAACTTTAACTGCTCATAACTCCTTAGCGGCTGCATGCTGAAGCATAATTTCTTGGTAAGTTATGATATGACTCTTATTAACATACCAATCCATACTAGAATAAATATTATGAAAGTTCCGATTAATATTTATAGCTTTTGCAAGATAGCAAGAATTCTGACATTGCGAAATACAGCAAAAGTTGACATTTTAAGACGAATGTTTCTCAGCTGCTCGAGTCGATATGGATAAGTTAATGATTGCAGTGAGCTCACCTGATACTTGATTACAATTTAAACAAGTCGTAAAATTGGGCCAGCGATAATTGATTTTTTGACAGCTCTGTCTTTCTAGTACTCGCGTCGCCTTCGACACATTCACCTCGCCTTATCCTTCTTGTGCTTTCTGCCACTCTCTCCTTTTAGATTTTTACGCTGATAAAATCCCTTTGAGAATGTCTGAGTAACCATTGTTGCCGAAATTACTCGTTTTAGACGGTTGTTCGCTATTCCTTGTACACCAAAGGCGACCTAAAACTGCAGAATTGTGGCAAGTGAAGTGGTTCTTCTGACAAGTCGATCTCTTTGTTTCCTCAAATAAGACTGTAGTCTGTCCCTCTTATCTAGTATCGCAACTTGAGTGTTATCATTAGCTCATTTTCAAAAACTTTTTCTGAGATAAATACTGACAGTAGTCGATAGAAAAGGAACGTGTCCTTTGTAAACACTGTGGCTTTGTAGCCTGGCAAAATCACGAACATTTTCGAACGGTGGACTGGGAATAATTTTTTCTTGGTGTCCGGGTTCTTTTATTTCTCAACTAATAACAAATATTAACCCATAAATATAAGATTTACATTTGTATTGGGTTACGCAAACAGGTCTGTATATTCTTTGTCTTAAATCAAAGTATAGTCTTGCTAGCACCCCACACAATTTTTGTGTCAGCCCCGCTGCCAAATTATTGTTGTTCCCCCTTCGACGATAACCTTGAAATAAAACCCTCCCTTTAACTTAGTTTAAAATACCAACTCTTTGCTTAGGATAAAGATAAAACAAACATAGACTTTTATAAAGATAAAACAAACATAGACTTTTATCGGTAGTCAGTAAATAGTGCATTGACTTTAGCTAATTAAACCCAAAATGGAGTTTTAGTTGCTTTGTTTTGTTTCGTAAGGAAAGAAAGTAACTTGTTTCAGCCTAACTAATTACTTGTGCCTTCCATCTCTTTAGTAACGTACCTCCTTCGGTACTTTAGGAAGGCAAATGAAAATGGAACGCAACTGAATAGATTATTGCTGTACTCTGGCTTTTGATTGATTGTTTCGTTCTTGTTCGTTCGGGTAATAAATGTGCCTGCAAATAAAGAGTCATTAATAGAAGGTTACAAAACATTCAGCTATGTCTTTCCAGTCGTGGAGTGGAGTATACTAACATACTACACTTTTTTTATTTTAAGTATTCATTGTGTTTTATACATGAAGGACAACAAATTATTCGGCGGAAAAAGTTCTGGAGGGTTGCAAACTTGTGTTTTGATGTGTCACTTGACAACGGAAAACAAACTAGAGCTAAGTCTGTTCCACATTTTCTGGCACCATGCTTGGGAATAGCGGGGGAAGGCTTGTATTGGCTGGTGTCCGAGATACCCTATCTCCTAAAAATTGCATTTTTGAAACCCGATGCAATTCATATCAAAAGAAAACAGAATCAATTTGTCGCACTTTCTGTTTTTCATTTACTGCGCACCTTTTAGTCTTTTTCCCGACTATTGTCGGGCACAGCAATGCTACTCTGATCCCCTCCCACCACCGCCGATTTTTGTATTTGCTTTTCACAAACCCACCGCGCAGCCGTTTTTTGTTTGTGAACATTTCTTTTGATAACGTCATAACTGTGAATCGCGAAATTCTGATTTTGTTTTGAAACTTTGAAGTTTAGTGAGAAAAATCAGTGAAAGCCACATATTTTTTCTTCTACCTAGCAAATTCATAGTAGTGTAAAAAGTTAAGTTTTCAAAAAACTAAGGAGTCCAAAGTCGCCAACGTTGAGTCTCTTGCATTGTATGCTAACCACTGAGTGCATGCATCATATTTTCATTGCCTACCGGAGAGCAAACTGCAAAAATCCTAGGGGGTAAGTATCAAGGTGACAACCCCCCCCCCCCCCCTCCTCCTAAGCGGCTGAACTAAAAGAGAATCTGGAAAACCAATTATTTAGACGAAGTTAGAGTTTTACTGTTTTAAAATCTTGAATTTTCA
>JAOBAT010012815.1:0-10149 GCA_026413305.1 Hydrozoanthus tunicans | reverse complement strand
CCCCCCCAGTAAAGTATGTTTTTATAGTTTCATTAGAAAACAATACAGATTTTTTTCTATGATGTAAAGTTTATAGTATAATTAAAATTTAGGTCTTTCCACTTGAAGTTGTGAGTGGTGAAATTGAAATTGACTGTTTAAAAACTGTGAGTTAAACTAAAAAATTTATACTGTAAGTTTTTCCAGAATAAAGTGGAATTACTGTATATCTTTTTCTTTTCCTAAGGTTGGATGATGGCAGACCCCATATGTTCTATATTTATCTCTATTCTTATTTTTCTCAGGTATGTTAAATTTTTTGTAGTAATTTCTTAGCCTTCTGCGTACCACTCTTTTTATTTATTTAACATGTAACTATGATAATTGCACTAGAGATGCACCAAAACGTCAGTTAATGTTTATTCACTAATTTTTCTTGTTTCATTTATTTTGAAATAATTTCTTCCTCAGTTATTGAAAATGTACTCTGGTCATATTTTGATTGAATTTCAAGATTTTAAGTTCTTGACTCAAGGAGTCAGAATCTTTAACTTGAACCAAGACTCAGTAGAAAATCTAACCACTTGCATTCTATAATAAAGACAGCATCTTCTTCTTACATGATTGTGTTTTCTAAAAAACTAAGTGAAGTTTTGTTTGGAAATCAAACCAAGGCCTCTGACAGAGGAGAACTGGTGCCTTAAATTTGGAAGCCAGGCAATCCATGTGTCCTGCATGACTCTCTCCTCAGTGTACTGTACTGTAACTTGCACTGCACAATCTCAACATTAATAATTCAATTTCTTGTGTATGAAGTTAATTTTTCCTGAACTAAAACTAAAACTTATTCTTAATAATATCGTACATTCTATTATCCTTTCAGTGTGATTCCACTTATTCGGGATTCAGTTGGCATTTTAATGCAGAGGACGCCTGTGGCTCTCGAACCTAACCTGCATATAGCGTACCAGAGGGTAAGCTTCTTTTCTTAGTTTGTGATCTCTGTATAGAATAAAAAATACTATCTTTTTCATGTCTTTTTCTTGTGCTGATCCGAAAGGATATGGCCCCAAGTAGGAGCTGGTACCAGCCATAACCTAAATTTAACCAGTTGAAGTTTAAAGTGTTTTACCCAACACAGTGGTCAGGTCGGACTGGGACAAAAATTCCTAACATAGGTTTGTCAGTCAATTATGCTAGTTAACCACTTAACCATTTGAACTGCTTCACCAGTGATAAAACTATTCAACTACTAATTTATATTTGTTAATGTCACAACAGGTAAACCAAATTGATGATGTGTACAGCATTCAGGATCCACACTTTTGGACTTTATGCAGGTTTGTTTATAGTAAAAATTATATAGAAATATAAGACGAGTGTGTGCACGATTTTCAGTGATAATTTATAAGGAAGAAGTGCTTAGAGCAAAACGAGCTCAGAAAGTATAGCAGCACCCAATTACTGATTACCACTCTGATTTAAGAAAACTATCCAATCAGCTCAAAGTTAATTTTTCCTTCAAGTCATAAGAAGGATAAACTGTACATTTAGAGTTTCCATGATACTTTGACATTATTACAAGACTTTTTTGATCAACAAAATTTTACTTGATTTTTCAGTGAGAACTATATTGGTACTTTAAGACTGTTGGTTGCACCAAATTCAGACACACACAAGATTTTGAGTGAAACACATCATATTTTTAACGAGGTAAGTAAGTTGTGTAAAACATAACAAAGAAGTCAATAAAACATTCTCATACTCATGCACAATGCGAATATCCCACTGTTTTGAAGAGCTAAGTAGAACAATAATTTGCTAAATAACAAAATTTGTAAAGAAATTTGCTAATGCTACTGATCAACTGGGCTTTGTTTCGGCCATTGGGCAAACTGATATTACTTTAAGAATTGTAGTTTTTACTTAGATTCAGTTTTAACTCTGAAGATGATCTGTTTAGATCGAAAACGTTTAGTTTTAAAAATCACTAATACTATTTTTTACCTATTTTACTATAAATACTTAGATTTTGTTGTTTCAGTTTTTTCAGTCCCCTAAGTGGTTTCCAGATGTTTAAATTTTAAATAAACTGTTGGTTTATTGTGGCGCACAACAGATGTATTATAAGTGTAATGGTATGTTAGCCTTTAACTCCTTTTTATCTCGTCTTTCCGAAACGTTTGTTCCACTGTAAATAGGCCCACCGAGATATATGCTGCATCCCATCCAGAACGTTTAATTTTTTTTTGTTTTGGCGGGTAAAGAGATTTACAAACGATACATGCTTTGGGGCTCTAGTACCACTTTTTGGCAGAATACCTATATGAAAAATGAAATGGAAATTGGGATGAGTGAATAAATAGATGAATGAATGTGTGACTAAACACCTTAAGCCGGAATGTATTAATGAATAAATATATGAATTAAAGGATGTAAGAACGAACGAACGAATGGATGGATGGGCAAATAAATGAATAATCAAGGAAAAAGTAAATGAATGATTACAGAAAGTATAAACCAATGTCTTGAACTGGAATAGTAATGTATATTTTATCCGCTTTGCAGCTTGGTGTTAGACAACTGTACGTGCAGATAGAGCATTCTTATTGATAAGTTATTGAAATGGTCCGCCTGTGGACGGATTATGCTGGCACCAATATGACGCTGCGCCTCACTCTCCTGTGTGTTATGGAGTAACACAGACCCTAAACTCTTGAATTGTTCAGAGCGAATTCCAAATCGAATTTAATTAAAAGGTTGTAGGTTTGTAGGTAGCTAGGTGGATTATTTTGAATAAAAAAGATAATTCAGTCTTAAGGAATTCATCTGTAATATATACTTCCCAGTATAATTTTATAGAAAAAATATATTGTGGACCTCAAGCAACGAGGACAGCCACGCAAACGACATTAAATACACTTTAAAAGTTTATGGTTTACAAGCAACACCCAAGCCTTAAATTGAATATTCCAAACACTTAAATTGTCTTCAAGGCATAAAATTTTTCTTTACTCGAGTTTGAAAGTTTTTTGGAGTTCTTGCAACTGTAGACGGGGACGACTAACAGAAAATTTTCTCAATCGTGTTAACTTTTCTGCTAACGAAACGTGAACTAAAGCTAAATCCTTTCACGAGCCTAGTGACCACATTTCTGTAGTGTTAAGCGGATGAGAGTCTTTGACCCCTCCTGGACAGGACACTAATCTATCACAGGTTAGTTTCCAGCAGAACTGGTACATATTTATACAGCTGAGCGGACTGGAACGAAGTCAGGTAAAGTGTCTTGTTCAAGGACACAACACAGTGGTCTGTCGCGACCCTAGGATTACGAGTCGAACAAGCGTAAGAGGTACAAAGCGACAAAGGGCAAGCCGGAAAGTTAATTTTTGTCAGCCGTCGTCGTCGGTGTTGCTGTCTTCGTTGCTTAGCTTCAACACTTGCTCTGACCAAGTAAGAATAAAGACTAGCATAAGGAACCGATATTCACTCCCTTGAAATAAGCACAAGAAAATGAAAAATACGCATGCGCAAAGCGAACTGGTGACGAAATGCTCATGGTAGCTTCACGGATGTTCACACTGGTGAAACAAATGGCATAAGAGAAAGGAAAGTTTTTCTTTTTCTTGTGCTTGTTCTTTGCATATTTCACGCATGCTCACTCTTAGTTTTCCACTGCTTGTGCTTAATCAGGCTTTAAAATCCCTTCCACTTTGGTTACAACGGATCTGTTTAGTGTCTAATATGAGCTTAAGAATAAATAAATTGCTTTACCGCTGTATTTCGCAAGAGATAGATCCCAACTGAAATTTGGAAAAGGGGTTACTATTATTGAAAGTTTAAACTATGTTAAAGCCGCATTTTTAAACTTGTATTTATAAGTTGGTTAATGTCAAAAGGGGGCCCAGGAAGTGGTGGTAATCTTGAGTCGAACACAAAACAACTTGGGCAGTTTTTCGAGATTTATGAAAAACGAATATTTAGAGAATTTTAACTGTAATGTTCTTCTTTTGTCTTTGGTCTTATTTTGTTTTTGTAGTTTCCCTTTTCCCTGTATGATGAGTATGTTCTGTTACTGGGACAGTAAAAAGAATTTGAGAATTTGGGATATATAAAATTGTGTTAGGGATTGAAAGAGACATGTAAAAAAGATTATATGTATTAATAAATTTTTATCACAGAAAGGATGTATCCGAATGTTTTACGGTTTTATATTAAATGCATTTTGAGAAGAAACTCTAACCTTCAAAATGTAACAGTGTGGGAGGAAAAGTTGCAAGTGGTTGTTAAGGCGGAAAATCCGTATCGCCCTTTTAAAGGCCTGCAAATCGGAATCGCTCAGTCTATGGTAGTAAAGAGAAAAGCAATTTTTAAATTAAAAGTGTCGACCCAAAGTCGAGAGCAAAATTCTGCTGTAAATACACAAAATAAGGAGCTTCTCCTTTAGCTTGATTGGACCACACACGCACGCGCAAACACGGTTGTTGAATATGCGCAAATAAATTGACAAACCTCTTTTTGCTGTATGGCGTAGCACGGTGATAAAGCGCTCGCCTCTCGCCAATGCGACCGGATTTTCTTTTCTCGGCCGGAAAAATATGTGAGCTGCCGGAGTTTGTGAACTTCCCGAATCTGCCTCCCGCACGACAGACTGGCGGCTAACCACGGCTGGTGGCGGTTTTAAATGATATTCATATTAACTAATTAAGGAATGACAGAGCTTAGAAGTTACAAGATCTATGGGTTTTTGTAGCTACTGCGCTTGCGCTAGTAGCTATATTGTTATCGAGTGCGATGTCTGAGTGTCCACTTTTTTCGGGATTGCTTCGGAGTCGTCTTCGGAAACACGAAGGACTTTTGGTCGTCGCGTGAGGTATTAGATTTCAATGGACTTTATAGGTTTTTCTCAAGGTAAAAAAAAAAATTTAATTGCTTCTTAAGTTTTTTCTACTTTGAATCAGGCAGTTCTTATTGTTTTGTCCAAAAAAATAAAAAAAACGGGCCGTCCGCTTATAATGAACAAGCTTTCTAGGTGAAACTTATTATCGTTATTATTAGAAGTAGTATTATTCAGCATTTTCTCCGTCCGCCGTCCGCATCCTCCTCTTACAAACACCCATAGCAGCGAGGTCTCGACACCATTGTAAGCTGTTTCTGCCAATAATAAGTATATATAGGAGGTGTGTAGCTTAAGAACTATTGATGCGCTTAGAACGTAGAATGGATACTCTCATATTGTTTTTCTTCCATTCTTGTGCATAAAATCCTGTACAGGTAACTCATTTTTTTAAAATGTTTTATAAAAGCAAACGCTGGTTAGATCTACAGCACGAATTGTTATTGTTTGTCTATCGACCGTCTAAGTTTTTTCAAGTCTCTAAGTCAATTCTTCTAAAAACAGCCAGGTTGTCGACGACTAACATCTCCTTTTACACAACACATGCATACTCAGTCATTTTGTAACAAGAAAGTGGGTATTGCTCAAACTAAAGTTTACTCAACTAAAGTTTTGTTAAATTAACGAGGGAAAAAATATATTGACCTTGTGGATGTAATCTAACATATGGCCCTCGGCACAGATCTCGGCGTGAAAGTTGATTTTGTGGAGGGAGGAAAACCGAAGAACCCGGAGAAAAACCTTCGGAGTAAGAAGAAGCGACAAATCTTTGCTCAAATATAAACCAAGGGTTCGTCCCCGGGATCATAGAGGTGGAAAGCACCAGCGCTTGCCACTCGGTTAGGTTAGCGATGCTTCTATCATTTTGTTTGTTACTGAATGTAATAATGTGGGGTACCAGGGGGGACCCCTTGGTCCCAACTTTTTCCACGTTGATCGGGTCGGCGCCGCTGGGGCCATTTACGAGGTACATTTTGGTCGCGCAAAATATTTTCCTCGTCGCTGTCTTGATCTTGCTCCTCTTGCCCGTGAGAGCTCGAGTGCGAGGAGCCGTCGAGGCTTACGTAGGCCTGGTCACTAGGGCTCGGACGTAACGACCGTTTGTGCTCCCTGGAAGTGGTCTTAAGTATGAGGTCTTTGAGTTCATCATATCTTTTGTTCTGCTCCTCTATGATGTACTGCATCTGTGAGTGCATATTTTCTCTTAGTTCTTCAATGAGATTCTGGTGATCCGATAGAATCGCTTCCGTTTTTATCCGCTGTTGTCTCTCCTTCTCTAGCTCTTGGACTACTTCATCGTGGCGCCTCTTAAGTTCCGCCATACCCTGGCTCGTACTAGCATCGTTGTAGCCGGAAGTTTGTTCACTTATTGCTGGCAGAACTTCAGGGGCTGCAGGAAGTGCAAGTTGGGTTTCCAGAAACAACTCAGTGGTCTCAAACTTCCGCTCTGCATAAAGTCTTTGTTTCAGTTCTGTAGCGACGGAAGTTATTGATTGCGCCCTTTGCCGCGCTTTAGTGACACGTTCCAAAGCTAACTTGAGTTCCTCCTCTGATCGTTTCTGGTCATTTTCGTATTGAATCTCTGCGAGTTTTCTCACCAAGATCTCAACATCTTTCCTGAGTCTTTGTTTCACTCGCTGTTGAATAACTTGCCTGTGCGGTTCCGTAATTGCACCCCAATTGCTTTCTTGTCCTTCATTGTCCGAGGTTGAGCTACTACTGCTGACCCGTTCTTTTGAAGATTCGCCAGCGTTTTGAAGCCGCGGCAGTAAATGCTCTTTCTCCTCCCGAGTTGTCGATTTGCTGTTTGCTCCAACTTTCTTCATGAGTCTCGTGACATCAGCGTGACCTGTGTCACGGTCGGTCATGGACGAATTGCGTGACGAGCCTCCAAGCAAGCGCAGACTGCGTTTTTGCTTTATCATTCGCGTTGACGCATTTTTCCATCTTTTGCTTGCCAGTTGTGGTTGCTCGTGCTCGCTTTCATCGAGCTGGTCGCTCTTCAACATGTCTTCGTGCTCTTTGTTCTTTTGTTTCTCTGCCCTCTCCTCTGTAAATTGGAAGAAAAGAAAGATTTTTACTCATTGTTAAGGCGGGAGTACACCTAAATTTTTGTTGCATAGTGAGGAAGTTGAAAAAAATATTCAAATAGAAAGAATATTGAGTAAAATCAGCAAACCGTTCCTCCTGGCAAGGGACTAGTACAGCTTTGGTTTGAGAATGGTTTGGCGTTTTTACATCAAATATCAACTTCAAAATTAATTTTTAAACTTCTAAAAAAATCACTAAATTCCAAATCCTCTTTAAAAATACCACTCTTCAAGAAAAAAAATACAACTCAAAATTCATGCGAAAAATATTAAAATATTCAAGCTGATTCCCCTTCATACCATCTGTGTTATAAGCGATACGATTCTGCAGATTCAAACCATGGACGGAGATATCGTACGAAACAACTTTAGGAGTACCCTTCTCGCCTTAACTTGACTAAGTGTGAAAAAACTTTGAAACTTTACGCGTGCAAACGATAACGCATTTAAACCATGCTCTTTTTAACAAGAGGCTGATTTAAGAACAATCTTAGCGACTTCAAGCAGTCCCTGGTTTCCTCTTTAGTTCGTCGAAGCTGATAAGTCAAGATGGCGGACGCGAGAAAACTAGGACTAGGAAAAAATAACGACCTAGTTCCAGTTTTTGTCGTGTCCACCATCTTGAATTACCATCTTCGACGAGCTAAAGAGGAAAGAACATACTGAAACATATGTGAAATGGCGGCTGTAAAATCTGAAGAACGCACTGCAAAGCGACTAATGCCAACAGCGAGTAAAGTACCTATTAGGGACGGACCATTTCATCTTGGGGGGTGGGGGGAGGAGTGGTAGAATGGAAGAATTTGTAAAAAAAAATATGCTGGGTCACCCCAGACAAAAAAAAACATCGTTTGCCAAAGTCCTATAAATAGAATGTATGGAAATGGCCAAATATTTTTATGAAGCTTGACCAAAAAAAATTGCAGGAAAATCATTGTTCCTACCCTCCCCCCCATCCCCTCCTTCCTACGCAATCAACTGGACCGTCCCTTAAAGTTCTTACAAATCTCAAATTTCTACTCTTTAGATTAAAACTATTGTTATCTATGAGCTCAAAATTCGAATAACAAAAGTGAATAAGAGAATTTGCTTTTTAGTAAAAAAAAAGATTGAACTGTAAACTTTGACCGAGCTGGCCGGGGACTGGTAACCTCTGACGTAGCAGCAGTGAGTTGTATGATTTCTTTTTAAAAAGACAAGAACATTTTAATTTCAAACAATTTCAAGGGCGTCAAAAATTTATTAAAGTTTTAACAATGTGACTACTGTGGCCAGAATCCATCGTTTCGAGACAGAAAAGATTGTCTCATGCCTCATGGTACGTCATATGCCTCCTGCTACGTCAGCATTGCACGCTTCAAGCCTAACAAATGTGAGAGCCTAAGAGGAACAGCAAGAAAATGTTTTTTTTCCAAAAATTATTATTCATAAAAGGTTCTACTTCTCATCTCGAAGTTAAAAATAAACTTTCAGGCACTTTAAGCCATTTTTTCTCGATTTCCTTTTAGCCCAATCTAATTGTTTTTGCTGAATCCCGTAAGACGAACGATTTAGTTTTGCTGTAAAGTAAAATATGCATTTTTTGAAAATACTGATTACGTAAGTGGATTATGCAAAAATAGTGTGCGGTGCTCTTCTTCTAGAAAATAAAATGATTTACCAGCTTAAGTCTTTCTTACTTTCGCAGCTCTTAATCCAACCGAACTCAACTCTGAACTAGGGCTCTGGTTACTCTGGTGATAATGTGTCAACAAAGATAATTACCTTTACACTCTGCATGATAGAGAACTGCAGCTCTACTTAAGAATTGAAAACGAAAGTGATGGTTACTGATTAATAATAGATACAGTGCGGGCAGCTGCAACCTTGAAAACAAGAACATCTTCTCAAGTAAACTCAAGGCCTTTTTTTTTTCATTTCGAGTATGTTCTATACTTTTTTTGAGTAAACCACATTGAAACATTAAAAACAATTTCTAAGAAAACATATAAATCACAAAGTTTCTTTATATATATATGAGCATATCTGTTAGGATTCCGCCGGGGGTAGAGAGGGGCGACTTCCCAATGGGGTATACCTTTTTTATAGTTTTTAAACATTAACTAAAGTCGCTCACTCGTTTTCTTAATGTTAACTTGCCATCAGAAACAGAACAAAGAAATAGAACAAGCAAAAAGATATAAAATATGTAGTTTTTATCCTCGCAGACTCGAATCGCGCCAGATTATCCGACCATGACTTGAATGCCTACAAAATCGTCTATGTAGTTACAAGTTTTCTTTTACAACAGGTATGAAGCAAAAACGAATTTAGAAATTAGCACTTTCGGATTATTCAGAGAGCATGATGCAAGTAGACAAGCTTAAGGCAGAGCGACAAAAAGTCAAAACAGTGTTGCAGAAGAAATAATCTTCCAAAAGTATGACTGAACCGAAAAGCTCTCGTTAACGTTAATAGGATTCGCTTTTAAATGACAACTATGCTGAAGAAAGCAAATTTAATAAGTTAGAACTTTGCCATCAACAACAAAAAAAAATCTCGGATCGTTTAGATTTGAGCCCACCTTTGCAGCTCTTCGCCTCACCTTCGTCAATGTACCAACGAACTATGCTAGTTTATGGGGAATCTACCCGTATCTTGCAGCAAAACTTTGTTACAGATCGAAAGATACCTACTTCTCCGCCTTGATTAATTAAAGAGGCATTTTTTTAACTTCTCATAAAGCCCAACTGAACTATAGTGTTCTAAAAACAAGACCTTAAAATATGCATTAACTAGTGTTTCGCGTCACAAAAAAAGCAACAATGAGAAAGGAACATAAGAAAAGCTAACCTTCATAACCGCCAGATACTTCTTCAGTCATTGTGTAATTGAGAAGAAAGGTTTTGTTATGACAACACGACAAGCATTTAAATTTTAAGCGGTACAGCGGGAGAGACGTTTTATAGCACACGGGACAAAACACGTGAGTTAAATACTGGTCACGTGGCATTTTTAAAACAATCCGCCATTTTTTAAGTCCTATGATACGTCGAGCAACAAAACCCTCCAACTTTTCTCGCAGCATTTGCACGTAAAGCAGAGACAAAGGAATGCGGAAAAAAAGAGGCAATCAAAAAGGTCATCGCTAGTTTTAAGGCCCATTAATAATAATAATAATAATAATAATAATAATAATAATAA